>JAOXOE010043252.1:0-38584 GCA_028565055.1 Phoeniculus purpureus | reverse complement strand
ACTAGATGATCTTTTGAGGTCCCTTCCAATCCCTAATGATTCTATGATTCTATCAGAGGAAATCCTGGGTAAACGACTTTCTAGCAGTATTTACTTCCAAAATACTCAGACAGACAGTAGCTGAAATAATGCTGAAAATTTTCTCCAGTAATCATTCTTTTCCCTTCCTGAAGTGTCACTTCCTGTTCAAAATTCCAGCCAACAACTTCCTCTGTAACTACAACCTCATGTTATTTAAATGGTAGTCAAAACTACCATCAAATTTGCAATTATCGTCTACAATAAATAAGAGTTTCAGGAAAATTCTTTGTTCTTCAGCAAAGCAAAATCTACTTCATCTATCTAGCAGTGGCAACACCTATGGAGAAATTTAGTACAAAGAGCAACAACCTGACCACTTGAAAACATGATTTATAATTTCATATCTAGAACTACAGGTCAGAGGGGTAAGTAGTTATGGTACAGTCTGCCATGATGTTCAGCTGTGGAAGAAAATTGGCTACTTAGGCTTGTTGGCTTCTGTACTAAGAGCAGATGTTCATTATGATTTTTTTGCTAAAGCCATATAGTTCAGAAGTAGATCACAGAGGTTTTTTGAGCAGTTGGAGAAGAAAAGATATTAATTTTTTATACAGGAACTTAAAAAAGCTCAAGATTTTAATTAAAATCGTCAAGCTAGCCAAAAGTTAAGTTCTATATTTTGGAAGTCTTGAAAGCTTACATATTTTGAAGAACTAAGGAACGTGGGGTTTTTTTATTTTACAACTTCTGCTTTCATTTTTCTCCATATGTAGAACACCAGAAGCAGGATTATGCAGCTATTCAAACGCCTACAGGAGGAGTTTCTCCTGCTTCCTTGATTTTAAAACAAAACCGAATGGTTCACCTAAGCTAACATGTTCTCATCTGGCAGTGAAAATGGTTCCATATACTAAGCGTTCCCACCATAGCCAGTTCAACACAGTGTGAAGTTGGATTTTTTTGGGGGGGGGTTGTTTTTGCCACTAAGGTGACAAGCAAAGCTCTGGATAAGCTTTCCCTCATCTGGGGAAGTCCAGTGCAGGAAGCTGACCTGCTACACCAATCTTCATTCTCTTGAGCAGGCACAGAATTAATGAGGACCCAGCATCATAAATGTCATTTTTACACACGTTTTTCTGATTTTTAGTTTGATTATAGTACAGTTTTGCACTGCAACAATTTAGTGTGCAACCCCCACACTTTTTAATAGGTGTAGAGTGAGTTCTTCCTCTGATGGGAATTGCTAGTCCTTACTAAAGGATGCAGCCAGAGTGTTGTGGCTTAAGATCAGCTAATAATTAAGCATCATGCAGCTGTTTGCTCACTTCAACACCCCTCCCAGTGGGGAAGATCTGAGAGCAAAAGTTAAAATCCTGTGGATGGAGGTAAGGACAGTTCAATAGAGCAACACCAAGAGAGAAGAAACAATAGTAATAACAATAATACTAATGAAATAATATGTAAAGCAAGTGATGTGCAACAGAACACTCACCGCTTGGAACTCAACCCTCTCCCGCTATCCACCTCCAAAGGCTTCCCCAGCTAGGTCCTCACTTATACACTGAGTATCAGATATCTCGACTACTTGGGTTGGGTGCCTTGGCTGTGCCTCCTCCCAGCTTCTTCCCCCCTTCTAACTGAACCCAAGCTAATGTACTGTATAGTCATTTTATACCTTACCTACTATACAGTCACTGGCCTAAATGACAGTCAAACAGTGGCCTTTTGGGAGACTTGCAGGGAGGTGAAGTACTCATGAGCAACAGTTGGGTTTTGGGAAAAATAGAACCTCTAAGCAGCTTTGCTTTTCCTGACTAGGAGTCCAAATCAACAGTTCTGACCCTTCAGATACACAGAAACCAAGGAAAATTAATAAAGACAAATTATTATTGGTTATCTTGCAAAAATGGCAAATGAATTGATGCAGCAATCCTGAACACATAACTGTTTTCAGTGTTTAAAAATCCAGAGTTCAAAAGCTAAACCTTACATCTCTCATATCTGTCTCATCTGAATTCTGTATGCAAAGCATGTACCTTCAATATTATTTACATAGCAAGAAGCCTTTCCAGATGTCAAGTATTACTTACATTAACTTACAAAAAAAAAATTAAGTCAGCCTTTCAGCATGTCTATTCACTGTTTCTTGTCTTTCAACTGTTATATAGCAATTATGTTTTTCAGATTTTGAAAGCTGAATCTCCTAAACCACAAACATACTCTTTAAAATGTTGTATGCAAACCATACAGAAACACATTTGTTACCACATCACTACAATGTTCACAGTGCAACAACCAGACTTTTGCCTCAGGCTGTGTCTTTTCCTTACCTGAATAATTCAGCTAACTGCTGAGACAAAAACACGATGCTCATGCACCATGCAAGTAACTAGCAGGAGTTCTCCCCTACCAAACTGGAATTATGAGATTAGATACAGAACTGTATTTTTTACTGTTTCAAAAGGTTTTACCCTGTGGCGGCTGGGATGCTACTAAATCCAGAGGTCCTACTTCAAATTCTCCAAAATTTCTGTATAGCTCCCTCTCAGGCAACAGTGATTTAACAGTGGTTTTAAGACTGTGAAAAATCTCAGGTTTTAGTTCCAAGGTTGAAGGATGCTATGCAGGTAAAATATTAGCAATTTTAGTGGTGATGAGCCGTAATCATTCATGGATAAGGTGCCAAAATACGAATCGTGTAAGATAAATATGAAAACATGAAGCATCATGGATTCCTAAAGCAGCACTAAAGTGTGAGCGCTGGGGCCTGAAACATAAGCTATTGAGTGAAACTTCTCAATAGTCCATGGCATGAGCACATACTGAAAGGTCCCAAAAGAGTACCCCTTCAGTAGAAATCAGTAAAAATCATTCACAGAAGATAGGAATTCTGTTGACTAACACAGCATATGCAAAGGTAATGACACAGATAAAAGTAATCAAAACCTAGTAAGACAAAATCTGTTTGTTTAAAAAGTAGTGCCAAACTTTAGATTTTATTTTCATTTATTTTACAGTTACTTTTTCTATTGAAGTTTGCATTACTTCTATTTACTTACACTTTTTTTGTTACTTACTTACACTTTTTTGTTACTTACTTACACTTTTTTTGTTACTTACTTACACTTTTTTTGTTACTTACTTACACTTTTTTTGTTACTTACTTATTCTATTGAAGTTTGCATTACTTATATTTGCTTATTTATTTTTATTTATTTTATATTTACTTTTTCTATTGAAGTTTGCATTACTTCCATTTGTTTACCATGAATTATTGAAATACAATTACCACAAAGAGATTTATTCAAAAACATCTTTCTAAAGAGTTTGCATATTAACATCTGATCCAATGACACTGAGGACAGTAGCAAATCATCCTTTCGGGGTACAGGATTAGACCTGTGTTGAGTAAAATTTAAAAAACTTTATCTATTAAAGACGAGGTAGTGCAGAGTAATTACATGGTCTTTTAAATGATCCAGTAATTATACCAAGTAACTCCAAAGACAATGTCACTTGCAGTTTCAGATCCCCTGATAAAATCCTGCTTCAAAAGTGAGAAGGAATCAAGAATTTAACCTCTACTTTCATAATACTAACTGCTTTGTCCTTCGGTTTGCAATATATGTTTATGTTGTCACCACAACTCAGCAGATGCTGAAAGATTTCCCAGGAATATTTCTTCACAATTAGTTGAAATACATTCTACCACTTATATGTCCCTATCCGTGCTTTATCTTATATATTTGTCTTCCCAAGTAGTGATCTTAATACAAGCAGAACTTGAATTACTGGCTGTTTTAACAGCTTCTTGTATTTTTAAATGAATAGGCTCCAGTGCAATAACAGATAAATATTCTAGAAGTAGATTTCATTGCTGAATTTTGATGAAAAAAACCCAACAAATATACTATTTCAAAACTTTAATAAGGAAAACACTTAGTTTTCCTTAGTAGAAAACTTAGTAGAAAATTACTTAGTTACCGGAACAGTTGAGATAATTTTGAAAAGTCATTGATTTATGAGTTTGCAAGAGGCACATAGGCTTAACCTCTACTAAGCTTTATCATAGTCTCCAACAGAGGACAACCACATCTGCACTACTTTTAGAAAGAGTCTGCAGACTGAGTTAATTCTAAAACTGTGCTTGGTAGGCATTTGGAGAGTGCCAGCTGACTAATGCTGAAACACTTTAAATAATTTAACTATTAAATGGTTGAATGATTTAAATAATTTAAGAAATTAAATGAAAAGTTCCAGTAGCTGGAGGCACGCGCTGCTGGAGTTTAATTTAGCAGGAGAGAGGGAGTCTTAAGAATCACAGACCTGCATTCACAGACGATGACCAAAGAGCAATACTGCAAATTACCCCACTACTTGGGAAGCATCAAACCCATTTTAAATTAGAAGTGCAGAATGAATATGCTAACACCCCATAAACTAAAAAATACTACAGAATGCCCATTAAATATTTACATACAAAAATCATACCATCCATTCTACATATGGAAGAAAAGATGTCCTAAAACATCTGAATTACATACAATCTAATTGTCTTGTTTGGCTCCATATAAGTTACCACAGATTTAAAATCTGGAATTAGACTAGGGCTCAGCAGATTAAGTTAATGCCCGAAATGGACATTATCAGGTCTGTATTTCAGTCCAGCATGAGAAGACAATGGAAATGAAAAGTTTGGATCTACATGGATGTACCAAGAACAATTACAGTGTCTGCAGCAAAAGAATACACTAAATTTCATCTCCAAGGGACCGCTATTGATTACTATTGATCACTGCATCCAGCAGCTCCTGTACCTTGACTTACTGCTATGCTACTGTGCTATATATATATATTACAAGATCATTGCTTGTCACCATCTGAGTTTCCGAACATTTCAGAGAACAACTGCTCAGGAATACAGCATACATATACCTTACTAATCACTAGAAAACCTGCATAAGAACTCCTGGAAAAAGCAAAACAACAAACCCATGAAATGCCGCAGCTGGTAGGTACCTAGGCTGAGCAGCGTCTCGTAAATCAGGTGATATTAGACTGTTTTCTTGATGGCCTAAAATGAACCAAAGGTCTGGTGCACTCTTTGAGAAGTTCTTCTCAGTAACATCAATACATTACCAAAGAGACAACAGTGTGAAAAATCCACATCAATACTGTCAAGAAGCTGTCACTTTGACTGGTGAACAGTGCTGAAGTGTTGACAAAAACTCATGTGATGACTTCTTACCAGAGTGTTTTAATTTCTCTACAGGGCAAGTAATGGCAGGCAGACAGTGCCTGAATTTCCTTTGGTTTTGTTTTCTAAGCCATATCTGATTTCTACTCATGATTCCTTGCAGTAAAGCATGTTTCACACTCAGTAGGAGATGCATTTAAAATAAATTCTCTTCCCCGTGTGGGATAAGAACAATCTTTGGAAAAAGATTTTCAGCTTTTCTCTGCAGATTTAAAAAAAAAAAAACCTACAGTTTGAGTCATGTTCAGTCTTACAGGGGTGAAGTATTATATGTAGTAAAATTTATCTAATCTTCTTAAATCCTTGTCTTACCCCTTTTCTATTTGTGTCAACAAATGAGGTAATCTGTGCCCATCCACAGGTTAATGTACTAGAGAAAAATTTCATGTTCATTGTTCCTGCCATCACTTTTCCCTCATTTTTTTTCTCCTTTACCTACTTGTTGAATCTACAGGAAAATAAATCAATATAAAAGTTTGTCAGAGAACTTCAACAGCTGTAATAAGAAATTTAGAAATTTCTATCTCTGTAATCCATACTAACTTTTTTGCAGCTGTGTTATTGAATAGTATACACATGACTTCATCTGAAACTTTCTGATAAATCAGAAGTACAGAAGCACTATGAAGTATTATAGACCTGCTACATGGACATCAGATTTGCTCCTTTCATTGTAATCTTCCAAACGGATTAAAGTGTTTGCAGGCTTGCTCGTATAAGTAAATAAAATAGGCAGACATGGACTTTAATAAAGTTTCTGATGCATTATCAACTAAACATTAATGTAAAAGATTGTAAAAATGAAAAGGCAATTTTAAAATTGCGATCTAAGGAAAATTTGAAAAAAGTGACAGCAAGCTTCACTAGGAACACAGATTTTGTAGGTAGGGTTAGGCTCATTTGACTTTGGGCATTTATATCTGAGTTATTTATTTGATGGATACAAATATTTTTAGCATGCCTTTCATCTCAGACATCTTAGGTATCCACTTTAGGATACATAAGTACTTACCCAAATGTGATTCTTCCTCTCCACTGCCCACAAAAGCAATCTAAGCTTAAGTATCAAATATCTAGTATCAGCTCCAACTGATTAAATGTATGTAGTTAAAAGGAGTCAGACCCTACCTATCTGTAGATAGAAACTATTCAATGAGATTAAAAAACAACTGATATTCCAAACATTTCTAGCAATTTCCATAGTGACTTCAGCATCTTAGTGTATTTTACATTAAAATCTGTATTGTCTCGGCTCAGAGATCCGTATAAAGAAGTGGATACTTTCTTTTTTACAGAGAAAGAAAACTTTTTCAGTTGAGAAGATACACATGATATTTATTTCCTTTGTCTCCCAAAGAACTGCAGATCTCTGGCTGACCAGTTATTCACAATTAAAGAATAAGCTCATATCAACCTGTTAGAGGTCATTGTGCTAGCAAGCAATGGGAAAAACTTTAATAAGAGTGTGAAATTAAGTGAAAAATATCAAAGGATTTGGTACAGTCATTGTTTTGCTTTGTCTTGTTTCAAAACTCATTAATGATCTCATGAGGTAGATATATTCTAGTGCAGCTGGCTGTGATTCCATCTCCAAACATTTTTGTAGCTTTAATGACAATCTACAAGTCAATTATGACAATGCAAGAGGTTATATTATTTTTACGATGTCTCCATTAGGTTACCTTTCGCATTGACATCACTATGGAAATCAAAACCAGCAAAATAATGTTGATCAGCTGCTTTTAATGAATGTCATGCCACACTTATGAAGAGGAACATTAGTGTCAATGCCAAAGCCACGCTGCATATAGTATCAATATTGATGTTTCCTGTGAGCCTTCTTTCTTATTCATGTTGTAAATGGTATGTTTAGGAAAAAAGTCTTATATTTACAGTATTACCATAATCATAGAATCACAGAATCATTAGGGAACAGAAAGGACCTCGAAAGGTCATCTAGTCCAATCCCCCTGGCACAGCAGGATCACCTAGACCAAACCGCACAGGAACACAACAAAGTGGGTTGTAAACGTATCTAGTGAAGGAGACTCCACAACTCCCCTGGACAGCCTGATCCAGTGCTCTGTCACCCTCACTGTGAAGAAGTCCCTTCTGATATTTATATGGAACCTCCTATGTTCCAGCTTGCACCCATTGCCCCTTGTCCTATCACTAGATGACGTTGAGAAGAGTCTGGCTCCACCCGGGATAGCTTGGTGTTTTTTCACTGAGTGATCTGATCTGTCATTCCCACTCAATTCCCATAGTGTTTTGCTGAAAACTTTTTTGCTTGGAGAAGTGCTGCTAGTGTCTTATTTTAAATTCTCAGGTGTCATTAAAATCTTGGTGGAATTTTCCAGTTTTACTGATAGAGATTCAAACAGGTACAGACAGTTCAGATGTCCTCAACCTAAGAAGGATTGTGGAACTCTTGAGGAAGCCACAAAGATGATCCAAAGGCTGGATCACTTTTCCTGTGAGAACAGGCTGAGGGAGCTGGGGTTGTTCATTCTGGAGAAGAGATGTGTGTGGGACCTTGTAGCTGCCTTCTAGTACCAGAAGGGAACCTACAGGAAGGCTGGAGAAGTTCTTTTCACAAGGGTATCTAGCAATGGGACAAGGGGAAATAGTTTTAAACTAAAGGAGCATAAGTTTAGACTAGATCTTAGGAAGTTGTTGTTCAATACAAGGTTGGAGAGATTCTCAAATGGATTGACTGGAGAGGTTCTGGGTGCCCCCTCCTTGAAGGTATTCAAGGCCAGATTGGATAAGAATTTGCACAACCAAGTCTAGTTCAAAAGCATCCCTGCCTATGGCAGGGAGGTTGGAGTAGATGATCCTTAACATCCCTTCCAACCTGAGCCATTCTGTGATTCTGTGATTTAGGGTTTGAATGTTGACTCAAAAATCAAAACCCCCAAACTTTTGCATGGCTCTAAGTATTTTATTACTGCTGGGTTGAACTTCCAAATTTCCTGACAAATGCTCTTTTCCGGTAGGTGAAGGGAAAGCTGGGCGAGCACACCAGTATGCATTATCTAGTGTACTGTGAGATGTGCACTTCATTACAGTGCTGTAGTAACATCCACACAGGAATGGAATTGATTTAGAGTTGATAATATGTAATCAAGAGGCTGCTCATCATTTTTCCTCTTTCTTGAATCTTAAAATTTGTATATTTTTATTTGGGAGTAAAAACTAAGAATAAAAATTAGGATGTTTTCACTAACGTGCTTTGGTGTCCGTAGGGCTACTTAGAAAGTGCCTGCAAACATGGTGGTCTCTACTGTCTGTCATTCTTATATTCCTTACAGGTTAGCCTCATAGTCTCACAAAATATAACTGTAATAGTGTGTGAGTTGAATTGCACGTGCATTGGTCTTTCAGTTGTGTCAGCTCACTTTGGCCTGAGAGGATTCAAGCAGTATTAAGGGAAGGGGATTTGAAATTCAGTGGTGAGAACAATACATCTGTTTCCAGCAGCATCCCTTTTAAGCTGGAGCATTGCTCCTGCCTTGAGTTTGAACTGCCTGTGTAAGCCCAAGGATAACACAGATTTGAATGTCAGACGCTTGGTTGTGCTTTACTATAGATTTTAAAAAGCCTGTGCGAAGCTAGATATAAACTTCCATGTTAGATAGTTTCCCAGCTGACTGGCACATTGAATTCATTGAGAATAGGAAGGGCTAGTTCAATTCATTTCCATCCCTCCTATCTCAGTCATTTTCTGCAGCCACACATAAGGATTGATTTCCATGGCAACAGTGTTTTAGCTTGTACTACTGTGAATGTAGTTAATGATAATAGAATTATCTAGTCATTTTAAATCCTGTTATATTATTAGGTCATCTGAACCATCCTCTTGCTATGTATTGACTTATTCCCTGTAGCCTATCTTGTACTTCTTTGTCCACACTGCTTTTACATGTGTTGAGCAGTGGGGATTCTGCTTCTCCCCTTGGGAGACTTCCACAATCTGATATACCACTCCATTAAGGATTTTCTTCTGATATTTAGCCTCATTTGACCTCCTTTCCCCCAGCTACGAGGATTTGTATCACATTGAATTTCTTTTCTGATCTTCCTCCCTACTCAGCATTTGCAATCAGTGCTCTTTCTTTACCTACACTGGAATTTAAGAGCTCCGTGTTTGTGTGCTTCAGGATTTTCTGATGGGGAAAAGCAGGTTTCTAAATCCATCATCTCTCCTCCTTGAGTCTCATTTGTATAGGAAAGTGCCTAGTACTAAAATAGTATTTAGATGGCTTGAACTGTATCAGCAAAAAACTTTGAACTTTGCTTAAAGGTGTTTGCTTCAGCATAAGCCCCACTAGATTGGTGGCTCTTGTGCAGGCATTTGTTTTTTGCTCCATCCAGTCTTTGTAGTAGTGTGTGATGAGTGGAAAGTTGTTGGGTTTTTGTCATAAAACGTGAGAGTGCTCCTTAATCCTTGCTACAAGTCAGCACAAGTAACATCTCAGACCATCTGACATGACCAGTCTGAGTGTGGTAGACATAGATATCTGCTGTTCTCCACATACGAAGCTTACATGCTCTATCGTCTCTTGTGGACTGAGTTTCTAAATCTTTTCTACCCGTGTTGTTTCTCTACCAAGAAGAGAAATAATTTCCACTCATGTCCAAAGAGACATGCAAGTGGAAATTCAGTTGTCCTGCTCTACTTCGTCCATTGCACAGTCTGTGCTACGCATAGGTTGGCTGTACCATGAATTAGTTTATGACAGCTAAAGAACATTTCTGTATAATAAGGACATGGCTTACCTGCAGATGTATTACAACGTTGTTGTACTCTATGTCTGCTTTCTCAAAAGGTGTTGTGGATTTGGCGAGTCAGACAGCAGAGTACTGATGCCTTTCCAGTAATCTGTTGTTCTCGCTGCTGCTTATGCTTTTTGACTAATTTTCTCCATTAATATTTGATGTTACACAGTTGCCCATTTCTTTTGTTTTTATTCTTCTACATTGTAAATAAGAACATAGTACATTAATATTCATCCATATTACCCCAAGAGTGCAGAAGACTGGGAATTGCCATTTGAAATTACTTTCAGAGTTACACTTACTGCAAAAGTATTTAAAGACGCAGTAGAAAGAATGGGTACATTAAAGCTACTTCAGTATTACTGTTCACTAATTCTTTCATTTGTAGGGATTTTTGCTGTGGTTATTTTGAGAGGTACAGCTAATTTTTCCAAAACCCCTTAAGGCTTACACTGGATTGTATTTTGCAGATTGCGTTATCTTACACGTCTGCAGTTTCAGTTGCATCAGTCACCAGACTTCTCAGTCCACCAGTGTTTTATGTATATCTGTGTCTATATCTATAAAAATCTAGAAACTGTGACAGAGTTCATTGATCGTATTGTAAAAGATTATTTTAAATCTAAGTTGTATTTCACTGAAAAATGTCATCACTTTAACTTACTGTTTCAGAATATTGATTCTTTAGGTAGCATCTTGTTGCGAGTCCCTCAGGAAAGTACTAGCTGTTCTCTTTTAAAGGTTGTTTTGTATGTGTACAACACTTTTGTCCTTTTTCTCTGTTGTTGCCTTCAGCCTGATTATATGTGAAGAGAGAAAGACATGCATTTCTTTAATGGTAAGAGTTCTTGCTGCATTGGTACAAAAAGATGTGCTCTGACCATGTAGTGGCACCCTCCTGCAGCGGATGCCAGATATCAGGAACTGTGAACACTGCAGCTCCAGTTAAAACACAATGGTCACAGCAAACAGGAGAGTTGTTCTTGGAAGCAGGGTGATGGGCGAGACCCTCCAGGGATGGTGACCACCGAGGAGAAGAGAGCACCCCAGCAAACTTTCCACTTTATAGTGAGTGTGATATTTATGGTGGGGAATATTTCTGTTGGCCACCTCAGATGCCTTGGTTTTGACTTCTTCTGTCTTTAGCACTTGGCTAACTCAAAGCTTCTAAAGATATTGATCACTATAGAGACCTACCTACCTTGGCTGGGCACAAACAAAACCAGAAGGTCTTGTATCAGGCTCGCAGGTGCTGCAAGCTTCTCAGTAACTCAGCTTGGTTAGCAAATAGATTCTGCGTTTCCATCCCAGTAGAACCAGGCCAGTAGACCACTGTTATCCTTTCTAAAATTTGCTGACATTTGAGGAAATAAAGCATCAGTCCTATGTACACATCACACGTAACTTTCCAAGGGCAACAGCAAAGCCTGCTGGCAAAGTACTTCTCTATTGTAGAGGCTCTTCAGCTGTTCTCTCAAATAGCTACAGCAGGGCAGAACAAGGAACTGGAACAGCCTAGCTAGTTCCTCTGAAAGCTGATGTATTCTGTGAAACTGGAGTCAGTTCACAGTTACGGATCATTAATATCAAGTTCCTGTATGTTTCAAAACCTTTAACATAGCTTCAGTTAGTTTATAATCGCCTAAGTGGCAGCTAAGAAAACCTTGTGGGGTTTAACAGTGCCGACCTCCTTTTAATCCTAGTTCACACAAGTTGTTCCAGTTTCTCATCATATTTTGTTCCACAAAATGCTGCTGTTAACCTTTTTTAAAAGAGCATTTGTGGAGGCATCTATATATAATGTTCTGTGACTTTTTGATGAAGACAGGTACCTGGGCACATGACTCTCCAATATGTATATGACTTCCATGCTTTTGCTTAATTTTTTTTTCTCTTTGGGTGAGATGTTCATGTATCTTAGCTTTTAATGACTACAGGTACTTATAGGTACCTGCAGTACTTATAGGTTTTAATGACTACAGGCACTTATAGGTATTGTGGTACCTCTGTCTTAATTTGATCTCCTTTAAGGAAGAATTGGAGTATTTTGTATGAAGTTGTTTAGGTGACTACTTAATGTTGTGACAAATGAAGTTCTGCTCTACATTAGAAACTGGCAGGGAGGAGAGCAAATTATGGAAGTAGGTCAGCAGTATACAAGGGCAAGAGGGATTTATTCCTGGAAATCATACTTGCTTTGAAAGAGCGGGAGTGCTGAGATGGCAACTTCAGTGAACAAGACACAATTATTTAAATCAGTTGTAAATAGGTAGGATTTTGAAGGAGGTGATAGAAGAAGGGTGAGTGGATGTAGGGCAGTGCAAAGCAGGAGCTCAACGATACCCTTTCAGACAATGGTCTGAGGCCACAGTGTTGAGAGACGTTTAAAGTCATCTCTGCTGCTGAAAGAAGCAGTCCTGGCCATGCTTTGCTTCTTCCCTTGTGCCTCCCTAAGCTTTTATGAGTCTGTTAATTAGGCTGAACTCGACCAGCCTGGGAAAAGTATGCAATTAAAATTGTTTTTATTAACCATTAATTTTAATTTAGATCTGTTGTGCAATGATACAAGTGCTTGAATAAGCAGAAAGGAGAAGGTGGACAAGAGGGATCCGGTGATGAACATGACCATCTAGCGAGGGGAAAAGATGAGACTGCCTGTTTCTACAAACCACATCAGTGATTTGCACTGGACTGGCAAGATAACGAAGCACCAGGCTGAAATGTTACTGTGGGAGGGGAACAGAAATACAATTGCTTGAAAATACAGCACCTCCATCAAATGTGCTCAATTAGTCCCTGCTGTACTGACTCACAGGAAGGGACAGAATCAGAAATTCTGAGGTTTTTAAAAACCAGTTACGTTGAGAAGCTGGTACCTCTTCTAGTGCAATAGATGACTGAATGAGTGAATTCTTGAAATGCCTTCATTTTGTGTGACTGCCAGTTCATTTGTGGAGTGTTACTGGAGCTGTACTTCCAGCACTTGTGTGTTGCTCTATACTATGTTCCTTGGTATGTTTCAGACGAAGAGTTCTTCTTTGGTGGTTCTTGAATAGCCTAGTAGTGTGGTGGTGATGGCGCAGTTCAGCTGTTGGTCTCATTTCATCACGTGTTGTGTAAGAGCTTTGTGTGGTAGCGTAGGTAGGAGCGTGCTGGTGTAGGACCAAACCATTTCAAGGGAACCAGTGCTTTCCCCAAGCGTTTCTCCAGCCACCGGCTAGCCCCTAGGGACAGTAAGGCCTGTGATTACTGTCAGCAGTGATGAGTCTGGATTTCTTTTGTGTTTTCAGAAGTTTGCTTAGCGCTATTCTATTTTTCAAGTGCCGCTTTAGCTTGTCCTTTTCAGTGGAGTACAGAAATGCATGTGATGATTTTACACTTGTCCAAAGTGAGGCTCTGTCTATCTCAAAGAGATCACCCAAAACTAATGCTGGATCCTTCTTATTCTCAAAAGTATGAAACCTTCTGTACCCCAGTTTCCTCAACTAGAGAAAGAATTTGGAGAAGAGCTTTTAGTCTTCCTGAGGGTGTGGTGAGGCTGAAGTCACCACTGCCCATGAATCGCTTTCACCGTGCTGTGCTGAAGGCCACTACAGAAATACTGAGTCCTATTTATTTTAAATTTGATTTAATGCTTTTGATTAAAAAAATTAATACGATTGTCACAGACCAGATTGTAACCCTGTAGGCACTTAGAACGGAGCATTCATAAATGAAGCGTTTACTGAGAAGTTTGCGATTGTTTTTCATGTTGACTTCAGCAAAACAAGTTGAGCAAAGAACAGTGAAAAATGCGATGGTATTTTCTGTTATTAAAATGGTGAATTTGTTTGGTGCCTCAGGTAAAATCTGTGTTGTGCAAAAGACCAAAAATGAAAACGCTGCAGCGTAACAGGGCAGCTCAATTGAAGCAGTTCAGTGGAGTTCCTCAGTGAAGGATGAGGTGAGAAGCAGAAAGTGGCATGTAACTGTGAGATTCGGCAAAAACAAAACTGCAGTATGTTAAAAGCTCATCACTCAAACTTTACACGGAGCCAGGAGCGGGCTTGGGTGCTTTGTGCCTCTGCAGCACATCTCCCACGTGGCCATCATGGTGTTGACGGTTGCTCCTCTAGATTTGGGGCTGAAGCCTTGCCTGGTTTTGTTTACTTAGGGGACGAAGAGCTGAAACTGGATTTGCTTTAAGCTACACAAGTTGGAGAACCTTAGCTCAGGTGTGTTTGTGCATCAGTGTGCTTTGTAACACAAAAAGACTTGAGAACATTTACATATATTTTTCTTTCCTGGAGTAGACATATAACTAAAAATCTCATCATTCGAAGCTACGTGTTCACAAGTCCTTGCAAATGAGAACTGAAGAGAAATCACTGTCTAAATGAAAGCAAAATCAGGTACTTTTCCGAAAGCAAGATGATAAAATAGTGTAATCATATTTTTCTAGTTCATTAGGCAAAACGAGAAGGGTGACTTTAGTAATGCAAATCAAAAACTTTGGAAAGTTTAAATGAGATGAAATTCAAGCTTAAAGAATGCACGGCGACTTTACCACCAACACGGGGACATTTATCGTATTGTAAAGCAGAAATTTAAATTACATTTTTAAAAAAGCCAAGTTTTAAGTAAGTTTCTGGTGCCATCACTAAAGAGTCCTGAGCCACGCCAAGGAAAGTATCCCAAACTGAATTCTGTTAGCGAGATACCTATGCGAGTAAAATGGTGTTTTGTGTGACAGAGAACAGAGTGCTCTACTTCTAGCTTGCTTCTAAATTGACTCTTAGGTTCAGTTCTCAAGGGGATCGAACCGTTCTTTGTTTGGCTGAAGCTAGTGAAATCCTCATGTGCTGATACAAATCTGCAAATCAAGCAACAAGGGACGATGACATGAATAAGGATAAAAGTGTTAGGGCACCCTTTAAAAATTGCCTAATGACAAATTCAAGTTACCAAATAAGAAATGCTTTTTGTATCCTAAAAAAAGATCCTCAGAAGCATGGAAATTATAGTCTGTGAAAAGGTGAGGTGAATAGTAATATATCCAGGAGTATTATAGGGAAGATGTGATTTATGCAGAATTTTCTCCTTTCCTTTGTCTGAATATCAAGGGGAAACTATGTGACTCATCTATAATACATCTCTGCAGAAGTCTTTCAGATCTCTAAACTTGCAGGTGGAGGCATGTACGTGTGCTGTGCTGCAAGGGGAAAAGTGAGTGTCCCAATTTCATGTATCCACTGTAAATTCTTTTGCTTTTAAAAACCACGCTGGACTTAATTACGGTTTTTTTTTTTAAATATCTATATACAGAGTAAGCTAACTTGTGAGATTAAAGGAAAATGGCTTAAAATTCTGTTGCACTACATTAGTTACAAGCAGGTGAACTTAGTGTGTGTCTATTTATAGGAGAACTAATGGATGTGTCTAACTTGACCTAGTTTACTCCATGGAAAACACAAACACTGTAGTTGCACTGCTGTAATATTCTTTTCTTCTTCCCGTAAGAGCCAAGTAATGTCTTTGCTGTTGTGGCCCTTCAAGTACAGATGTAGGTTTAGAAGAGGCATGTATGTATGTAACTGTTTATTACCTGATGCCACACTGTGATAGAAACACATTTTGGTTTATTTTCTTCCATGAACATCAACTCCACAAAAAGTGAATACTATGTCTTTGTTCTTTGCTGTGTAACCTGAAATAGTGGAGTAGGGGGAACTCAAGGTCTTAAAGAAAACTAGACTTTGTTTTGGAAAAGTCACTCTTGTGAAATAATTCGGGTGAAGCATCTTTACCAGCGCAGAGACAATATCCTCTCGCTGTGTAAGTGTTGCCTAACTAGGGGTGGTGGCGGCGGCACGTAGATGCGTACGTGCTTATCAGTTGACATGCTAAAAGGGAAAATAACTGGTGTACGTATGAAGTCATCAACCAGAAGTATGTTAGTAACGTCACAAGTGCCGTGCTCGTGTCGGCTCACCACGTGGGGATCCTTCTGTAATTGGACTAATTCCTACAGGATCCAAGGTAAATGGTCAGGGAGCCTGCACGAAAGGCCTTTGAGGCTAAACTTTGGCAGGGGAATTTGATTACACATTGACCTACGACTGTAGTCTCATTTCAAATAAAGCTGGTAATGACTGCCATTAAAAATATTTCCCGGGACTCTGACATCAAAGTATGACTTTGAATCTGTATTTAATATCAACTCCAATGTTTGTTTTGGATTGGCAGATCCTGGTGGTCTGTATTTCAGTCTGTGAATCATACGACAAGTATAAAATCGCAGAGATTTGAACATGGAAATAGTCTGCAGATGAGCCTTGTTTAGAACAAAGAGCATAGACTTTGCCTGTGAAACATACTTTGGATAGGGACAAAAACCAAAATAAAAACTTAACTAGGCAATTAAAGAAAACCCATTTTATTTTTAAGGCAATAACCAGTTTGAGGTAATTTAATCTAGATGTTCACGGTTCCATGAAATAAGTACGTCTCTTTGTAATGCAGTGGACGATCATAGCTACTGATCAGATGTTCAGAAAGCTCTTTAGGTGCTTTGAGTTAATGTGAAAGTGTAGCAATCCATGCTTTATATATTTCAGATATTTAAGACATGAAAGGTCAGTACTTTCTTGTTGCATCTAATTTTGTAGTTGACTTTTAATCATAGTATTGCTTTTTGAAAACTCGTTTTAGTGGACTCCCCAACAGATGGCACAGTTGGTGTTGGAATGCCCTGTCTGTTCATGCCAAACCTTTTCTGCCTATTCCTGTTAGCTGCAGTTATTTTAAAAATAGGTTACGGACTGCAAGCATTACCAGGTGATGGGAAGAAGTGAAGCTCATCTGGTGTGTTTGAACACCAAGAGACATTTTGTGCCCCAGCATCCTAAACTGACACAATTAAGATCCATTTCTATATTACTGCTTTGCAAAGCATCTCATCCAAATGTCTTATCTTGGTCTTTGCAAGTACACATTATTATACAAAACTTATTAAGAGACATGCATTTTTAAGTGGTTTTGCTACTCTTAGCAAGCCAGTGTGGGAATTAAGAAAGGACCCAATGTTGTCTTCACCTTAAGGCACTCTTTGATATAAGTAGATCAACAAGGTGTTATCAGGTTCGATTGGATAACAGTTTACTCGTTTGTCGATGAAAAGAAGTTTAGGGCACTGACTTGTCATTGTTACACTATTCTAGGATGCTCTGAGTACTTTGGGGATGTGGACTTGAAGCTCTTTCAGAATGGGTGATCATGAAGTAGCTGTTGTGATACAATAACATGTCAATATTTTTTTAAATGTCCATAAAGTGTGATCCAGTGGGAATAACCACATAGTTTTGTGTTCCGTTTGATATTTGCCATCTGTAGAAGAACCCTAATGTATAGATTTATTATGGTCGCTATCAGTTTTCAGCATACCCTCTGCCTCTGCCCCTGGGCTGTCAGGAGTCCCAGAGATCTCATGAAATGATCTGGCATGTGATACCCTCAGCCTGGGGAAAACAAATTGTTAGTTTCCACTCAAACAGAGAATCCAGTCTATGAAGTAGGATTACAGTGCACATTGTGAAATGCTTGAGAATCAGCATTGCTTTAGAGAGTACTATAGTTTTATTTCTCTATCAGATCCCATTTTGAGCCATTTCTCTTGTGTAGGGTTGATGGATTGCTCAAGTATTTGCATTTTCTTTTTTTTTTTCCCTTCTTTTTCTTCCCTCAGTATTATTTCTCTGCTGATAGACATAGACTGTTAGGCTACGTTAATTAAGAAGCATGTTTGATATTTGAGTTTTAATGCATGTCATACCATTTGTTGGCAAGCTATCACTGTAAGGTCATGTCTGAGATATTCTTTACTGTAAAGGAGCAGGACCAGCAAAATATCTCAAGCTAAATTCTCTAGCAAATCCCCCTTTTGTCTAATCTGCTAAAAATCTGAAAAGCTCTTGTACTTTTCAGTGCTATCTGTAAAAAAGAATCGACTGCAGCATCATCTAGTTAAAAAGCTTGTTCAGTGGAAGCTCCATTAAATGGCCGAGTAGTGTTTGTGTTGTGCTCCTGCCTTCGCCTGGCTAGCTGTACTGTAGAGGTATGAGCCACCAAATTGGTGCAGAATGTATGTAAGTGATTTTAGTGCCATTTCACAGGTTATTCACCCCTAGAGACTTAGTAAACTTCTAAACTAATGCTAAAAAATAATTGAGATGCTATAGTGCTTGCTCAGTTTTTATTAGCATTACAAGGCTTTTAATGTGTGATTAAAGAAGAGTCATTAGGCATGAAAAAATGGTAGCTGGCCAAAACTGAATGAAGTGTCCAGTAGGTTTGTCAAAGGGATTGCAAAGTGTATTAATTTGCTGTCTGGAATTCTGCTTTTCGGACAATAGGAAATCTAATACATCTCTCTTTAAATCTGTAAAAACATTTCCTGTCAAGGCGTTTCACATCAGACACAGTGCCGTCACGAAGCCAACCAATTTTAAGGCTCAGCTTGATCAGTTTATTAAAAGGGAAATAAGAGATGATTGCCTGTGATAGCAGGGGATGAATTTGATATTCATCGGAGACCTGGGAAATCCCTTCAATTCTGTGCTCCTCTGTGTCTATGTAATAACTACTCACCGATTTGACTGAGCAAGGCGAATTTCATTTTAGAGTAGTGAGGCATATAGAGACTGTATAAATATTGCTGTTTCCAGTTGTGGGATGACCCTCCTGTGCAAGGATGTGAAGGACATAGGGATGGCTGAGATGCAGGAGAATAATAACTCATATAAAACATTGAATCTTTTTTGTGCTTTTGGTGTAATGGATGATGATTTAATGTAAGGTTTCTCTCCCTCCTCTCTCTCTGTGGATTACTGATAATAGCAGTGCACTTCGTATAGGACTGATGTGGATTACACAAAGCTCTTACCTAATTATTTGTGCATATATATGTGCTCAAGAGGGAGAAACCCTATTTTTGTTTATTTAATAACTTCTGTTTTTTCCCTTGTGATCTTCGTAACTGCTCTTCAGATTTGATTGAAAATTGCCATTCTCTGGAGATTTGTCTGGTTAATCAAGAAGTGAGAACATTAGCACAAAAGCCTGATGCTGTTATTTGTGCTAGTTAAGACGCAGGGAAATAGGTCCCTTAGGAGCTGTTTCCTATCAAGTCTGATCATACACAGAGAGAGCCTACTTTATGTTGCAAGGACCAAACAAACATTTATAAAACACAGCTGCCAGGAGACTAATAGGAAATACTGTCTCTTCTTCCAAACTCATTACAGAGAAGTGCAAGAGAATAAAAGAGGAAGGATGAAGGGAAAGGCATGTTTTAATAACAAGCATTATTTCTGTTGTGTCCCAGCTGGGAGAAGGAAGATACTGATGAGCAATGTTTCAGGAGCTTGTCATTATTATTGATGACGCGTCCTTCTGTACATTAAAACCTGGAGTACCTGTTGGAGGTTATGTGCAGATTTCTGTCTGTCTGGCATTTACAATACTTTCACTAACTACATTAATATGTGAAAAACCTAATTGGTAGAAGACAAACTAGTTGAATTGTTCCAGAACACAAAAGCTGTATGTGGACAAGCTGTTACTTGCAAATGAGCATGTGATGTATTTATCATAGGTTGCTCACTCTGGTAGTTTTCCTTGTTTGCTGTGATGGTTGCAGTTGCTTGTCATTTAAGACCCTGCTTTGTGTTGCTAGTGCTAGAGAACATGCTGAAGGTATTGTACAGGAACGTCCACCCTGTGTGGAAGTACTTTGCTAAGTCATTGGATTTGCTAAGTACCAGGTTTATGTATGTTTCCTTTGTATAAATCTTGGGTACCTGAGCCAGCTTGTCTTTTTGCTGGGCTGGGTCTCCTGTGCAGTTAACACCTTTGCAGGTCAGAAAAACACATTTGTACACATGCATTACAGTAAACTTCACTTACAGCTTCCCTTCTGTAATGCTAATTTGGCACAAGATAGCTGCTTTTTATGCAATAAATGACCGGTTAGGTTTTTCTCTTGGGTTGGACGGTGTAGCAGACCTTTCCTTGGAGTGTTCACAACATTGGAAAGCAGAGTTGCTCCGTTTCCTACAACCATTACCACTGCAATGCCCAATGACTTTCGGAGCAATGATTAAGTAATTACTCCATCCCTCTGAATTGAAAAACCCACCCAAGTCAAATCAAACACATTTACTCCTTTTTTTCCTCCCCACTTACTGATAGACTTGAGATGTCACTAGTGAATTTGAGAAATGGAATTAAGTTTTCAGAGAAGGTAGATTTATACGTAACCCCTCTGTACTTTTGGAGCTGATTTCCTGTTGTGTTGGGCTGAAGTAGATTGTAACTGACACTTTCACAAACAGGGCATCTAGAAATAGAGACTGCATGCACAAATAGAACGTGTAGGAAGTTAAGTGGCTGCCCAAACTTTATTCAGAGTGGCTGCTGTTGAGTTTTCCACAGGTAATAAGCAAAAGATAAGGAAACGTGAAGAAGTTCTGCTGTATTTTTGGGGAGTTCATTCGCTGTGCACTGAACCCTGGAGGTGAGTGGGAAAGTGCTTCTTTGAGCTACTGGATTAATTATGGATTATCAGCAGGAGCTGATGCTCCAGTAATGGAAGACAAAATGTCCAGTAAAATAATGTAGACGTGACTGGTTTTGAGCTTTGGAAAATGACACAAGGCAGTCTGCGCTCAGAAGTAAGCTGGGAAAATGTAATTAAAGGGAATATTTGGGTTCATATGTATTGAACAAGCTTCTGTGGGCAAGTGTACTGCTAGCATTTCTTAACTCTGAGGATGTTGTAATCCTTTAAGGTTAGAGACAAATTTTCTTCAAAACTACAAACCAGGCTGGCAACTGCTCATGTGTGTTTCATACACTATGAACTACGAAAGGGATGTTTTATGCAGAGCTGCTAGCACTAACAGTGTATTCGAGTAGTAAACTTTTCATTTTTTGAGTGGTTAATTGCAAAACTTATTAGTAATTTTTAAAACTGTTTTTAGAACAAGGGAAATAAAAAATTCAAGGCTCTGCTGCTGTGTACTTGTACACAAACTTGTCTCTTACAAGACACAAGCATTTGGTACAGATCTGTTTAAAAGAAAGACTAACTTTTTGAAATACCCATTTCTCTTACACTAACTAAAGCAAATCTCAAGATGTGTCCTCTGATGCCATTGTTCAAACTTGTCGCTGTGGGGTTCAGTCTGTGTCCAAATGGCCTAAACACGTGACAGATGGCATGAATGCTTTGTGGAGAGTGACACCCATACACAGCAAGCCCTGGTGAGAAGCTCTGGTCAAGTTATCTCAGCAAAAGGGAGTTGGAGAAATTTTACCCTGAACACATCAGAACATGTAGAATTAAATTAAAATAGGTGCAGTAAATTTCCCTCTGTGCTCTGAAAATGACAGATCTTTTATTTCAGGTTTTGAAAAAAAAAGGAAGTTTCTGTCTTTAGTGGCTGTATGATTTTTTTCAGTGTAGCTAGGAACCAGTGCTTTTAGAGAAAAGACACCTACGGGTTTAGAAGTTTGCTCAAATCAGTTATTTCTGAGAAATACCTGCAATAATATCCATCTAGCTTTTTGGGAAATGTCTTGCTTTTCTAAATTCCCTTTTCCTTGGCTTACCTCATGATTGCACATCCAGGTGGAATTTGCTTTTCAGAGTGAAACTGCTTTCCAAATAAAGAAATAATTGCTTGTTGCAGAGATTTTCACAGCTAGTTACTTTTCTTAGTAAATCAGAATTTCAACTCAAATCCCTCTGCAGGTGTCCAATTTATTTCTCTGTTCACTTCAGTGTAAATCAAATTCTGTTTTATTTTAAGAAGAAAAGAGAGCCTGATTACTGTAATATTAAAGACTTTTAAAAGGGTTCATCATACATCTGTTGATTGTGGCATTAGTGTTTTCTTTAGGATTGTGATTCTTCCTCTAAGCACCTATTTACAGGCACAAGCATGTTTTTGATTCAGATTTGTCTGCTGTCCGGGCAAAGCCAGACAGAGGTGTGTGGGAGCTGCTATGTCGTAATTGCTTGAATAACTGACAGAGTCAGGTTGTAAAACCTG
This sequence comes from Phoeniculus purpureus, assembly GCA_028565055.1. Classification (NCBI taxonomy): domain Eukaryota; kingdom Metazoa; phylum Chordata; class Aves; order Bucerotiformes; family Phoeniculidae; genus Phoeniculus; species Phoeniculus purpureus. Next base: position 16,432 of record JAOXOE010043252.1, on the reverse strand, counting down.
CCGTGTTTATAATTATTAATACAAGAGGTAAAAAAAGTAGATGTGATGGTGCCAGCTAGCATCTGTTCTACCTAGCTTCTGGTTTGTGGTTTCTGATGTCTTATATCCTCATATCAAAAGAGAAGTATGGGCAGGAGACAGGCAAGTTGTAGTGGTTGTGCCTTGGGGTCAGGTAGGGGAATGCTCCTTCCCTTGGCGGAAAACCTCTGGACCACCAAGTGGGGCAGTAAGAAAGAAAATGGCATGTGCCGCATGTGGAGGGGCTTAAGCGCGAGCAGACTGTGGGGAACGGAGCAAAGATACATCAGGACTATGAAGTGGTGGAAAGAGAGCTTTCCACAAGGATCTGGATCGAGTCTTGCACAGCAGGCAGTATCTCAGAAGGGCATGGAAAATGAGTCTATCAAGAGCAAGTCCAAAGCTCTGCTGCAAAGAATGAGCAGGGTGAGGGGAGTTTTGGTTGCAGACTTGTATTAGACTAGTCAATGGAAGTCGTTGTGGGGATGAAAAATGGTAAAGTGTAGGACTCAAGTGGTGCTATGATGAATGCTGCTTACCCTGTATGTACATAGGTGTCTGCTAAAATGACACACCACAAAGCCAGACACTGATCTTTTTAGCAGAGGCTTATCCAATAGTAATTGGTAGGATGTGATTTTAGTCTCTTCTTACATTTGTTTATACTTGCATGTTTGCTTGAAAAGACCACACACAGAATATTGCCAAGCCATTGTATTAACAAAGTCCCATTCATTTGCAATGACTTTTTATCGTAGCTGAGATTAGAAATTGTGTTTCAGCAGCAACTCCGATTTTAGATGTGCAGCCAATAGTTTCAGTGCCATGTAATATGTAGTTTTCTAGACTCAGCAGCGGCCCTGTTTCTTTTCAAAACAAGAAACCCACGGCAACAGGGATCTGCAAGATTCTGCAAGACACAAGGCGGAACGCGTCATTGTTCTGGTTTTGCTGCGTGTACTTTCTGCGTGTAACTTTGGAACTACCATGGAGATTTGCATGTGGTGGGGGTTTACTTCATGCAGTGGTGCATGTAGACGCTCACCTGAAGTAAATACAGAAATGTAAACGCTAGCTTGGTTTATATGGATTATCCTTTCTATATGTGGTGTATCAAGCAAATCATAAGGAAAATATTTTGAGTTCTTGTTTACATTCATAATGCAGTTCTAGGCAGGTTCAAGATGCTGGTTAACCTTTGAAATGTATTACTTGCCTGGTGCTTAACAGAGATAGATGAAGACGTGCTTATTAAAGCCTCTCAAAACACAGGATCATCAATCTTCAAGTTCCCGATGCTGTTCCCAATGCACAAGGCATATCTACTGCCCATGGAATCCTCATGCTTCCATCCTCCTGCCTGTGCAGATGCTCAGAGGAAATGTCAGTTGGACATTACCAACTGCTTCTGCCTGTGTTTAATACCTCTGCAACATTTTAGTGTGTTGACTGACTCCATGTACTAAAGTTGGAATCTATCACTTACTGTGTCAGCCTGATGGCTCTGGCTCTAGAATCTAACTCAGCACTTGAAACCCTTCTGTTCCCACTTTGTAGTAATTTTTGTTCATGGGGTCATTAAGAGCATAAGCCTTCTAACGAGTAATACAGGTGTAAGGATAGTTTTAGGTCTTCTTACTGGCTGACTGGTAGTCCTTGAATCGCCCTGATGTTAATTTGAAAGTGCCTCATTCACAAGTTTGACATTAAAACTATACACGTGGTAAAAAATGCGTGTGCTTTTTGGGAAATCAAATGCAAACCAAAATCAAGTGGTTAGCACTGACTCTTTGATGTCAACTTTTTCTGGCATGCTTTTAATAAAGGCCTGTGATAAAGTGTTTAAAGAGGTCTTGGTACTTCATGGAATTACACGTGCTGCGTTTTCTTATGCTGTTTCTAACTCCTTGTGAATAACCTCGAGTAAGCTGCCTTGTGCGTTCAGTCAAGTCCACAGGAACCTACCCATGGAGAGAATTCTCCGAAGAGATTTGTCAAAATGGGGCCATCTGACAGCTGGGTTTGGGCTTTTTCTTGTCAACCTTTTGAAAAAAGAAGCTGGCTGTGGTAGCTGTTGTAACATTGCTTTTACAGCTGTACTGCAATTCAAAGAAGAGCAAGCTATGAATATAATTACAACAATGCATAAAGTGACAAAACCAATTACAACACTCAGACAGCAACAGGAAAGGTTGTTGTTGCATTTGGGATATCACATGTTTCCACTGCACGTGTGTTGGCCCAACAATCTGAAAACGGTGAAATGCTATTACTAAAATGAGTTAATTAATTACACCTAATTTTAATAGTTTCTTTTTAAAATTTACTATCTAGGATGAAGATCAGACAGAGGAAGACAACAGCAGAGTTGAGCCTGTTGGACATGCAGACACTGGTTTGGAGAACGCTACCAATTTTTCCTTGGAGTAAGTTACTGGCAGAACGTGTTGTTTTAACAGTGAGTCGTGAGACTGAACATAGATGAGTACAAAAAAAAAATCAGAATAATGAGAGTGATACTGCTTTTAAACAAGTGGAGCAGTGTCTTTTAGGACATTTGTAGTTTACATTTTAAACTGTTTGCTGCTTGGACCTTTTTAAGCAGATTTTAGACAGTTTCAAAGCTTCTGTTAAAGATGAGCATTGGAAACTTGACATTTATAAGTGCTGCTAAGAAAGTAGACTTTCTGCCTCAAAGAAGACGTTTATTTGATGCAACTCTGACAAAAGGAATAGGGTCAGTGCTAGCACAAACACATCAACAAACAGGAATTTAAAAGGAGAGAATCTCAATTTCTGTCACCAGTTCAAAGTTTACTGGAAAGATGTTGGAGTCTTATAAGTGGTGTGATCACAGACCTCATACTTTGCGTATGGACCAAAACGGATGTTGTTTAGGATTTGGAATCTTCTCCTAATTTAAAAATCAAAATCAGTGAAGGATACTTTACTTCATCACAACATCCAGCAAGCTTGAGCTTTTGCATTTCTATGCGAAGAAGATCCATGCTGTTCTATGAAATTAATGAGAAATTATCTCCTTTACCTTGAAATTAAGACCTTTTAAATGAAATAAACTCTTATATTTTGAGTAAAAATTAGTTTTTCTGCTATTATTTCTGAATTGAATAATGAATTAGGTGCAGAGGGTTTGAATGTTAAAGCTCATGGTGACCTCTGTTAGGCAATACATGCTGAGTTTTACTCTGTTCCATTTCCAGAATCTGTTACATTATAAATCCCAAATGCTGTTTGCTAAATCGAGTTCATAGAACTTCTATTAAATTTAATGCTTCTTGGTATTGCTTTTAAGTAACTTAGTGATTTTTCATCATATCCTACCTCTTTCTTTTCTGTTTTGATACCATACTTCATATGTTTCCTTGAAGTAGTTGGCCCAAACTTCTAAGACAATCAGGAAGTGTAATGGAAACAATCTGTCACAGGAAGGGATTGTTTCCTGTTGTTCTTTTAATTTTACGGAGTTTAACAATGGAATTTGGAATGGACTTTTTTTGGAGAAGTAGTAAAAGAAAAATGATTGCCTATACCTTAAATTTGTAGTTTGGAAGAAAGGAAGGTACTAACTCAAGCAGTAGAACACGTTAAGCGGTATAGGCTGGATATGGAGACTGTTTTAAAATGTAAGCTGTTTCCACTAACCATAGCTCTAGGTGTATCCATTTCACCTCTCAGCCCTCAGTTTTCTTGTAGGCTAATATGAAAGACAGGAAAAAGCTGGTCATGGGTAGGTACAGGCATAACAATAGCAAAAGACATCTTCTAGGGTGGGATGTCCCTGCCCATGGCAGGGGGATTGGACTAGATGATCTTTCGAGGTCCCTTCCAATCCCTGATGATTCTGTGATTCTAGAATACCTTTTGCCAGCTGAAAAAAAAAAAACCCAAAACATAAAGCTGTTAGTCTTGGAACACTGGTCCGGGTCTGAAGAAGAATGCATCCCACAGCTTCCTTGTTGCAACACGTGAGCTCAAAAATGAGGAAAGGGATAGAAAAGTTCTGTTTGTCTTGTTTAAAAACCAAGTTAAAACATCAGACAAGAGTTGTAAGGTCTACTTTAAAATATAAAAAAGCCCTAATGTGGTATTATAAAACAAACTGTAAGACAGGATTTTCGATGCCTTCCTCACAATATGTAGTCTGGTCACTCTCAAACTCCAGATTAAGCACTGTGAGCTTTTGTGATGGGCCACCTTACGATCATGAGCTTATTGAAGGAATAGAAAATCTTTTACTGCTGTCTCAGGACACTGATCTTGCTCTTGGCTCCATTTCTAGACTCAGTTTGGTTTGTAAGCTTACGAGAAGCAAAGTTCTCAAAGATATTGTAGTGCCAGGGAATACAAAGAAAGTACCTAGTACTGGAGAAGCAGAAGCGAGAAATTTGGGCTGTAACTTGTGTTCAGATCTAGCAGATCTGAACTTGGTGGTTGGCCCTTGTGTATTGTTTTCGTGTTTATAAATCTTTATGGTTTATGGGCTATATTTCACCTTTCCAGCATGCTTCAAGTGCATTGGTAGATTTGGACCGAATCTATTTGAAGAATTTGTGCATGGGTCTTTTCTGAACCTGTAATTTCCTCTCACTTCCTCCCTCTCTACAGCTAAAAATAAAATCAAAAACTGGATGCATAGGTGCTCTAGGAGCACTTCTGGTTGGTTTTGAATGTTATAGTTAAATCTTACCTTTGGGAAGTTTGCTTGTATCTTACAGTAACAGAAATGGAATCACAGTAAAACCAATTAATGTTTGAAGCGACAAGATTTTAACCAATCAACTGTTTAACAGTTCTCATTTGATTAGGGGGTAGTTAGGTTAAAGCTGATGTTAAGACTCAGAGCAGGGATTCCTGAAGGTAAAACATAAAGCGTGCTGGTGCTCTGATCAACTTTGAGATATCTAAGGAAAAACTGTAGGTAGTGTCTAAGGTGTTTCTGCTCCGTGGTTCAAACGGTTACCTGTAATGTGAACTTTAAAATAAGGAAGAAGTAAGCTAATATATGTGCAATCATGAGTGTAGCTATTTTTATGTAGCAAACTAAGATTACAACAACTTCTTTGATATTTTTAATATTAATTGAATTATTTTTGATGATTGATCTCCTTTCATGCCATCAGACTAATCTTCAGGTACGTAGCATTCAACGACGTTTTCATCACCATGACTAGAATGGTTTTGTTTCTCTGTATATGTTTGTGTGGGGTTTTTTGCTTCCTCACGGTACATGTTCATATTCCCTCATTCATCATTGTCTCACAGTGATATGGTAAAGCTCGTAGAAGTCTCCAATGACGGCGGGCCTTTGGGAATCCATGTAGTGCCTTTCAGTGCCCGAGGCGGAAGGTAACGTATCGTGTAGGATTTTAATTGAATTATAACTTGCACTTGCTGTGTTCTAGCTTAGTTAATTTTTGTGTTGTATGCCCTTGCCTTCTGTAGAATACGTTTTTCAAAAGGTATTCTCAGCGATTGAGAAAGGAAGAAACTCAAGTTTACTGACTCTGTGCTTAAATGAACTCTAGTGGAAAGACTCTGCTTAAAGGAAGTTAGAACAATGGTGTTCTAATAGAGCTTCTGTTGGAATCTCATGGGGAACTGTAGTATGAATATGTCTCCTTTTGCATTTAAAATTATAAGTTGGCTTTGGTTTAGTTATAATTTAGTAAGATTATAATTTTAATCTAAATTATAATTTAGATATTTGTGCTGCATTTTCTTGTTGACTGTTTAGAGCCATAAATTCCAAATAACACCAGGAGTCTACACCAGAGACATCCTACGCTTGCACTAGATAAAGAGTGAAAGAAAACAATAATTATGCTTTTGATGCTTAGTGTTTTCCCATCTGTTTGGATAACAACGAAGTGCTAAAACTATTCGAAACGTCCTGGTGTGGGGCAGAGTGAACCTATTTCATTGTATGACAGGCTGGAGCTCCTGAAGTTGGATTGTGTTTGAAATAAGTCTAAAGAAATATAATGTGGGAGTTTATGAGTGAACACGAAGGCATTGTCTGTCATGTGTACTTTGCTAAAGTGGAGTTTTAATGTTAGCATAATCGCAGAAAAATAGCTTAACTTTCGTTGTAATTAGTGGTGGGTTTAAGTTTATAAGTGTGTTGAGAAAGGAAAGTTACTCAGGAAGATTTATTCTGGTGATAGATGTTGTACGTATACACTTTATTTTAGCCCTTTAAGGAAATAAGGAACAAATATATATCTTAAAAAGCAGTTATATGTGAAGTCATGTTATGTTCTTACAGGTCAGTTGAACCAGCAGCAATTTCAGCTTGGTAGTGAAGGGCAAAACTAACTTGTTATACATATATATGTCATATTAATATTCTCATTTCAGAAATGATAAATGTATTTTTCCTTTTAGACCTCCACAAGATGTTAAACACAGCATAAGAGTTTTATTTGCAGCTGTTCCTTTAGATCAAATGCTTTCGTAGCCATCCTGACATGTATGATGAGAAACTCTGTTTTTAAATTAAGGCTGTTTATTTCTGATGACTACAAGTGTTAACCATAAACTTTGTCAAAGTACTAAATACTCCTTTTTGTAATCTGAAATGCAGTCAGTTCTGTGTGGGGACTGAAAGGACATGGGTGAACATAGGCTCAGACCTAAATCCCAGGAAGCTGGAAATGGTGGAAATGTTCACACAGTTATCTGGGTTCTAAACAGTGTGAAGGCCAAGCAAAAGACTAGTTTAGGAACGTTGGCAGCCTACTAAGCATTTGTGTAATAAAACGGGTGTTAAAAATGCATATTTTGACATTTTCAATAAGAATTTTAACTTAAGCAAAATTCACTTCCAGGATGTTAATAGAGTTGTCAAGTCTGAGGCAAAGCTTAAACCGTTTCTACTTAATGAAAGCATGTGAATTGAAGAAAGCCATAAACACGGAAATAAAATGTCTTGCTTTTTTGAAAGAATGCTAGCTATGTCAAAGCTGTGAAGGATCTCTAAGTCTCTTTTTGTCTTGAATTTTATTACAGGAAAGCCACTTTTAAACCTAGGTGCTTAGAATCAGGACGTACTCGAAAAATCAAATGTTGTTGCACAGGAAATAATTTTGGTATCTGCTTTCTCTTCACATGACTAGAACTCCTTTTACTGAAAGACGGCTCATATGTCCCCATTGATGCCTAGAGGTTTTTTCAAACCCCATTTAAATAATCTGCTGGAGATGAGAGATGCTTGGGTCCATGTTGTGGAATTGTGAAGGAGCAGACTTGGAGGGGACCTTGGATATGTCCAAAACATTTCTCCCGTGCTGTCTGCATTGTAGTAGAATGAAAGTAGCGTTGTTTGCTTGGTGTTAATTATAAGCACTTCTGTACAGCTGCTTTACTGTGAGCTGTGCTCTCACCTCTGCATGCTTTCAGCTCTCTGCAGCCTGCACTGTGGGTGGTGAATGGAGCACACACCCAGCTCCTCGTTTAAAGGAATTGGTGGCAACTTTCAGGTTTTTGGTTTTGAGGTTTCTTCCCCCCTTCTCTGCTCCCCCAGCTCTTTTGAGCAGGTAAGATACACTTAGTTCTCCTTTTCCTAGATTCAGAGGGAGAACAGATGCCTGACAGGGATCTTCTGCCTGCTGGTTTCTAATTGCAGCAAGTGGCTGCTCTTTGTTCTTCCTCTGGCTGCAAAGCAGAGTACTCTGTGCTACAGGAACGGCTTACTCCAAAAGGGGATCTGCTCAGTAGAGAACCAAATGTGCAAACAAAGGACGAGTAAAAACTGTGACGGATGTCCAAAAATAGGAGATCTTATGTATCATATAGGTTAGTCCATTGGCTCACCGTTAGTTTATATTTGCTTAATGTTCAATTCCAGCCACGCTGTGTTTTCAGTTATTTTTCCTTCAATTTCTTTTGCTTTTCAAAATGTTAATCCATAGTCAGTGGCTGTTGAAGGAATAATTCTAAAAAGTATAAAAACATATTGACACAATTCTGTCATTTTTCCATGCCATCCCATCAAAAGACCCCACCCTTCCCCCCTGTGCCAATGTCCCAAACATCTAGAAATTACATACCATAACGATGTCCTTGATTTTATTAAGGAAATATTTAACTTTTTAATGGTCTTTTAAAGGTTTTGGTTTGATGTAACCATCACCTCATCTGTGTAACTGATACTGAGTATTTTTCTTCCTAGAAATACTGAGACCTTTTTTTTTAAATGAAAAAAACCCCTATCACCCCATAAATCTGTGGGGGAAGTGCTGTTGATTTGTACAGATATGGCCAAAGTTTCTTTGATGAAAGGAGGTTGATACTGGTTCATCACCTTATGGTTGTGAAGCTTTTCAAGATAAAAGTTTTGTTTGCAGATCCCTCTTGCCTATGTCGGCAATGGCAGAGATGCAATGCTGACCAGGAGAGGAGAGACGAGAATGAAAGCAGACAGAAGGGCAGAGCAAAAAGTCAACACGAAAGTTTTTAGATAAGAGTAGAGCAAAGAGGAAATAAATTAGAAGAAAGCATGAAAGGAAAGAACATTCTAGATCTATGCAAAATTGTCTTTAGCAATTATCCTTCCTTCTTATTAGGTGCTCCAAGAGGAGAGCACTTGCTCAGTCCCTTAAAAATTGAATTTGAGCAGTTCTGTCAGAGGCAGGATGTTATGTTGATGCATAAATGGGTTGGAATGGGTTGCTCTTCTCTGTAAGCTTAATAGCAATTACAGCGTAATTTACTGCTGTATGGCATATTGCACTTTCAAAGCTCTCTTGAAATCTTCTCAAGGTCTTTTGTAGTTGCTCTTCTGAAATCTTACCATGTCTGTCTTTGAAAGGACAGTCAGCTGACACAAGGAATATGTGAGATAACAACAGAAAACTCTGTGAATAATGATACGGAAATGATAGTTTACACCCCCAAGACGACTGTGAAATCTACTTAGTGGAACAGAACAGAAAAAGATTTGGATAGTCTTCTACAAACCCCTTGAAGAAATCCATTGATAAGTATCCAACATGCTACTTTGGTGCGAAGGTGTCACAGGGCTCTGGTAGCTTCCTATAGAAACTTGTCAAAAAATCCATGATAAGCTGTATCCTAAAACCAGGCAGCTAAAAATACTTGGTCTGTGTTTTTGTTAGCTCCTAAGTGTCTTAAAATATTAATGGAGTCTCAGAAGAATGGGGAAAATGAGAGACTGAATTTTATTGCTTTTTGTCATTTTAAGTGACAAATTTACAAGATTTTATTAAAAAAATGAAAAACCTCAAATGAAGGTAGGCATTGATTTATACACAATCCCTGTACTAGAAAATGGTTTAGACTCATTTCTGTTCTGCAGTTCTTTTATTTGTTTACCTTTTTTAATAGAAGTGCCTTTCATTTTCTAAAGTTTAAGACATTTCAGTCTAAATGCGTTGTTTCTTTGTCAAGATCCAAGGAAAACTCAAGTGGTGTGAAATTGCCATTGCTGTCACTGGCTGTACTAAGAATCAGAGTCCTTAATAATTTCAAAATGCCCCTCTAATGAAGGTACTCTGTTTGATCACATTAGAGGTGTGTGTTATCTGCATCTCCACTTATTCTTTGCCTACAGTTCTAACCTTTTAAGTCTCAAAGGTTTTCAAAAACATAAGCATTGGGAAAGATTCCCTTCTCTCTCTCCCGGCTTTCTTTGCCTGATCTTAGCCTTTAAAAAGGCGTAATAAACTCGATTGGAAGTATTACTCAAACTAAAAAGCTGAGAAACAGTTACCAAAGTTTGGAAATGGTTTCTGGACTTTAGGTGTCAAAGCTGATAAAGATATTTTAATGCCTCCACAGTATTGCTGTGTCTTCAGTGTTATGCGTGTGAGCTTGTACGTTTTAGTATTGATCACTCACAATAATTTAACGAGTACAAATTTGCCCACTCTGACCTCCAAGTCTCAGGAAATGTATGCCTTGTGTGGAACTTCTCAGAGATCTTCCATTGTCTGAAACCACTGCACTTTGGCTTTTCAAGCAATCCTGACTTTGGCCCCTTAATCTAGTTTCATGTTAGTGATTTACATAAGCCTCCAAATCACTTATTTTCTGTTCTGTCTGGTTTGATTATATTGCAGGCAGTTTGCAGGTACTAGGTAAACAACATCGATGTGTGCGTACAGTAGGTGGTGATGGCCAAATCATGCTCTAGAAGCTCCATGCAATATTTTTAGTACTCTCACAGTATTTACACTGTCAGATTTTATTAAGCCAAATTATCATCCTTTCCATACAGCTGGGTGGCATGTGTGAGTTCAAAATTTCAAAGAACTTCCCAGACTAACTCAGGCAATTTAGATGTCAATAAAACATTTGCTGCTGATTTCTGGTTTTATCATTGGTTGCAATTTATACTGAGAACTGAAATGTTAACACATGTAGCTGAGTTTATTTTAATTGTATAATTAGAGTAACGAACCTTGTGGAAATACAGTGGTGCGAATGCTAATATAATCGAAGCTGTTTACATTCTCAGTTAACTATTTGAAACGACTACAAAGATTAAGCGTTCTGCTTTGGTAATGTTTTCCTTCTGTCCCCACCTCAGCTAACAGCGGACATTTCCATTTATAATTACTGCTCTGACAGGGTTGCAGAGTGTTTTGCAGACGTTTGCACAGTATTTAGTCTAATTCTTTAAGAAGTCACATTGTAAAATGGTCATGCTGGCAGACATTATGTTAGAAAACGTGTAGACTTTCTTTATCTAGATGTGATTAAGCAAGTTCAAATACACCCGTCTATTTGTATTGCTGGATGGTCATGTTTAAACAAGTACATACCCTGACTTTTGTATTTTATACTAGATTAGTTTACAGGCTTTCAAAATTTATGTTTTCCTAATGCAGGAAACATAATATTGAAACTGTAGTAGAGTTCCATCTCCACTTATCAGGATTAATAGTGGTAGCATATGGCAGGGGAAAAAGAATCCAATTAGTTTTTAGGTTATTGCATGTTTGCAATATCAGGTCTACTCTGTTTATCTCCGGTTACTGCAACAACAAACATGAGTTCCCATAACGCCTTTTTCAGAGTCGGATTCTCACATCTAACCATAATACGCTGAAGAAATGCCGTAGGAAATGGATAGGCTTTTGTACTAAAATTTTCAGGAATACGTTTTCTCCAAGCGCTGTGAGAGTTTTACTCGCGTATGTAGAACTGTGGCCAGGGAATTGTTTATGGAACTGTGTCTGAAGGGATCTTTTGCCCCATGTGTTTATATAGAAAAGATAAATTAATTAAAAGGCACTGCAAGGATCCTGGTTTCAGGTTTGACTCAGGCTGTTCATCCAGCCTTGAGTCTGTTCTCAATGAATTTAGCTTTCTATGCCTTGGTTAACCTAGATCTAGCATCTTTTAAAAAGCAAAATCCTCATGAGCACCATATGTTATGTCTGAGCTGAGCAATCCTGCATTGGTTGAATGTGTAGCCTTTGTTTAATAGGATTATTTGCAATTTTGACTGGTTATGGATTTATGAGTTGCTTTGTCTAACCATTGGTTAGGATTAGTAATTAAGTTAACGTGTGACTGTTGCGGACTTGTAGAATTTTTTGTCATGCAAACTATTAGGAGACTGTGGGAAAGTCAGACAGACAACCACCTAATATATCTAGCTGATACAAGGTGCTTCACTGCCGTGATGATAAGGAAAAAGAAACCAGGATGGAAAAATTGGGTTTGCTTTTGGAATTTGGGGAAGGTTGGGACTAGATACACTTTATATTCATTTGTAAGGGTTATCTTCTGAAGTGCATGTGTTCTAGAGCTATGATTGTTCAGCTTCAGGAAATCTTTCTGGTCCTTGTGCTCACCAGCGTTACTGCAGAGAGACACATTGCTCACTGCAGCAGCTGAGCTGAAGTCAAGCCCTGTCACAGTTAGCATGAGTGACTATGTCCAAGAGGTCCATCTGGAACCGAGTGAGGGTGGAGAAGGTTTGCCTCTGACGGGACCCTGGAGCCCCTGGGTCAAAAGTGCACGGCAAAATACTCTGCGTCAGTCTGAAACAGAATAGTGTCATTTGAATGTTAGTGTCTGACTCCAACATCATTTGATGATTTGTGTTGTCAAAATGCTTTATGTTGTTTTTCTTCTCACAGTCTGTTTACATTTATATATCCCTTCAGCATTGTATCTCAATGTCTCTAGGTGGTTCCAAAATGGAAATGCTACAAGAACCTTTTCTCTTACTCCTTTGTCTGTTTTGTAGGAGAAAGCATGTGACTGTTCTGTAAAATAAATGTCTTATTTGCATATGGTGGTGATAAATTAGTAAATGAAGAATTTAAAATGGAAGACTAGGTTAATTTTACTTTTCTGACCCATTTGATGAAGTGCTCAAGTGCATATAGAAATTTTGAGCTTATAGGGAATCCTTTTATTCGTCATTGACTGCTCGTTTACTTTGAGGTATGTGTGAACGAACGTGCTATGATCACGGGAAGTTTTGTGCCAGAAGATATTGCTGGTGTCAATTGCTAGTCTTGCAATTCCTACCATGCAACAAGTATTTTTCATGCCGTGCCTTGAAATGACTTCTGAAATAGTGATGCTGTTTGCTTGGATGACATGAATTTGACCCACTGATAGATCCTGTGGGATTTCAATATAAAGATGATCTTTAAAAAAAACCAAGTTCAGTGTCGATGCAAGAATAATCTCGATGATTGAATCCTCCTTCAAACCTAGAGTTCAGGTATAGAAACATCACTGAATTTTCACACTATCCTTCCAGTACCTCAGAAGTCCACTTGTTAGAATCTATTTGGTAATTTAAGGTTGATTGTTTACCTTGTCTCTCTAATAATGACTTCATGATGATGCCATGGGTAAGCTCTAGACAGAGGTGACTGACTCATTACAGAGGCTGTCTAATGCTAATTGTCTTCAGTCATTACTGAACCAATTAATTTAAATGTCATACTGAATTTAAAATGACACTGAGGTTTTTGTTTTCCTCCCTGTTCTTTAGTAAAAAGATTTAAAAATAAAAGAGTTTGGTTTGCATGAAGTTCCTGAATCCTCTGTTCATCTCTTCATTGTACGTTGCTTGTTACGTGAGAGGAGCCAACCTTTTGCTTGCACAGAAGCAGTAGTTATGGCTGTGGCATTCTCCGCTAATTCAGAAACTGAAGTTTTGACTAAAATCTGTTTAACTTGAGTTAACTAGCAAAAAAGATGCTGGCTCTGAGCTGTGTGGTGCTTCTTGGGGCTTTTACTGCTTTTTCACAAGAGTGGACATGCTATCATCACACTGCCAGTTTGGTTGTACTTGTAGATGACATGTTTGAGTCACCCAAGCCTTTTTTTTCCCCATGGATAAGGAATAGTAATTCAGGTAATGCTTATACATTATTTGAAACTGGTATCTTATGTCAAGGTAAAAACTGTTTAAAATTTTGCTTTGGTAGTGGTTGTGCTAAAATACTAAATCACTAGGACTTCAAATTGTTCAAACAGTAATCAGTTGTAATCTTGATGTTCCAGAACCCTGGGGCTGCTGGTCAAGCGATTGGAGAAGGGTGGAAAAGCTGAACAAGAAAACCTTTTTCGTGAGAACGATTGTATTGTCAGGATTAACGACGGAGACCTTCGGAATAGGAGATTTGAACAGTGAGTTTACTTTGCACACATTACACATTGCATTATTTAATCTCCAACACGCCTCCTGTGGTAATTTGACGAAAGTAAGGACAAACTGTCTATGCTTGCCTTCCTAATAAAGAGACGATACACGAAGGGACATGTTAATTAGCCAAACCATAAACATTTCAGGAAGTGTTTGCACACGACAGATGCTTTTCTTCCTGCATTGGTAAATGGTTTATCCTGAAATTTCGGCATGATTTTTTGTTCTTATACTTGCACTGCATCATGTTTAATTATGGAGACTTGGTTTTTAACATTTTCAAATCAGTTGTGTTTTTGTGCGTGTGACGACTACAGATACTTTGCGCAGAAAATTCCCAGAAGAGTTTGAGAGATGATAATTATTTGTTAAGTGGCTGCCTGGTCTTGGTAGAATCCCAAAATGGTGAATCAGAAAGACTTCTAAAAGTGAAATTAGGTTGTAGTCCACACGCAGATAACTAAAAGAGAAAGCAGAAAGGATGTATGCAGAAAACAAGGGATTTCAGAGAAGATAAGGTTGTTCTGAAAACCCAAACATATTGCAGACCAAAAGATCATAATGTATTCTGATCATCCTGTACTTAATGTACATTTGAAATGTGTTTCCTTCACTCTAACCAGAACTACAACAGGATCTGTACCATATGACTGAAAGCAAATTGGCTCTGCTCGTTCTGTGGTTCTGAGTAACAATTTGTTAAGTCTGAAGAGACTTGCTGACCTTGTGTCCTTTGGATCATGACCTAGACGAGAGCCAGTGTTTGTATGTACAGGATTAAGCATTTTTTTTCCTGTTTCTTAACGTTACAGTCCGAAAGACTACTGCCATATGAGGGGTGTAAGCTAGACTTTTTGAGGACTACAAACACTTTGGGCAAACTACTGGGATGCGTTATGCTTTGTGGAAAGTGTAGCTTTTGTTGGCACTGTGATTCCTGTTACCACAAGTATCACAATGACCGAGGTGCAAAAGAAGAGCACTCTGCAGTCCTGCCATAATACTGTGATTAAAATATTTTCTTTTCCAGGTCCAGTATTTGCTCTGCTACTTGTTAAGCATGTTTAACCGTTGTGTTGCTTTACAGCAATAAACCTTAACAAAAGCAGACCAAGTAGACTAGTGAACAGACTCAAGTCTTATGGTTTCTGCTTGAGTGCAATGTGTCTGTCAGCTCGTATTGCTTAATTAACATTAGTAATTATGCTTATAATGTCTTGTAGTCTGCCACTGCTAATTTGCTATTTTTCTGTTCATTTTGAAACCTAGAGCACAGCACATGTTTCGCCAAGCCATGCGTACACCGTTCATTTGGTTCCACGTGGTCCCTGCGGCTAATAAAGAGCAGTATGAACAGTTGTCTCAGAGCGAGAACGCTTACTACTCCAGCCGCTTCAGCCCCGATGCCCAGTACGCCGACAACAAAAGTATTAGCAATTCTGGACTTCACACATTACAAAGAATGTCTCGAGCGGGTAACCAGTCCGATCAGACAGACTCCTATGCACAGCTACCTCATAGTGTGAATTCATCAGGGAAACCACCCTTGGGCCTGATACCGTCACCTCAGAAAGTTCTCACCCCCACTGCCAACAGTGGGTATAACACCAAAAAGATAGGGAAGAGGCTCAGTATACAGCTGAGAAAAGGTAAGGCGCTAGTGCACTCTTCCTAGCCTAAGGTGTGTGTGCATAACGTGTCTGTGTATGGCCAGCGGTGCAGGACAGCACAGTAGCATAGGGGATGTGACAGGTTGTTTTTTGAAACCAAGTGGCCAAGCTGACCTGGGTACCATGTCCAAGGGTCCAGCCATGCGTTCTGTGCGTGCAGAGTGTTTACAAAAGGCCTTTTTGAAGAGTGCTTTAACATCACTTTCTGTCACTCAACTAATAGAGAAATGCAGTAAATGCTACAAATTCTGTTGGCCAAGACCCAAGGAGTGTAGAACTATTTCATACAGATAAAGAAGCTGAAATGGCCCATGTTCTCTACTCTATACTTATCATGACTTTTCGATTGAGTAGCTGTGCTTTGCCATTAGATTTTAAGAGTGTGTTTGATCCAGTTGGCAAATTGGACTTTGTAATTTCCGGCTGGAGCTTCTATTTATTAAATGGCATGTGAAAAGGCTTTGTTTAAATGGTTGAGACGTAACACGATATTTCCCATCTTGGCTTTTATGCTGATGTAATTTGAATGGCGGTGAAAGGCTGTTTTAAGGGCAGACTAGAAAGCAGCGCATGCTTATCTCAACATCTGTGTTACATGTACACATGCAGATGCGTTGGTACCTCTGTTGAATTTTTATGGTGTCTTAAATGTCCTAAGTGAGAACATCTGGTATTTTTGTGTAGTTACGACTAGGCACTCTTAAGATAGTTTGGAGTACAGCAAAATGACATTTGGGTGTAAGTCTGTCTTAGCTCTTGGGAAATAATTTTTTAAGGAATTGGTCTCCAAGCTGGTGAAACATGGGTTTGACGGGTGGACCACTAGGTGGGTAAAGAACTGGCTTGATGGCCGCGCCCAAAGAGTGGCTGTCAATGGGTCCATGTCCAAGTGGAGGCCAAGGGACAAGCAGAGTCCCTCAGGGATCAGTCCTGGGACCAATCTTGTTCAACATCTTTGTCAGTGACATGGACAGAGGCACTGAGTGCACCCTCAGCAAGTTTGCTGGTGACACCAAGCTGTGTGGAGCAGCAGACACGCTGGAGGGCAGGGATGCCATCCAGAGGGACCTGGACAGGCTGGAGA
>JAOXOE010043180.1:0-38649 GCA_028565055.1 Phoeniculus purpureus | reverse complement strand
CCTTGCAAGAGAGGTCAAGGGCAACAGAAAGGGCTTCTTCAAATACATTGCAGGTAAAACTAAAACTAGAGGCAATGCAGGCCCCCTGCTGAATGAGGTGGATGCCCTGAAGACAGAGGACACAGAGAAAGCAGAGATACTGAACAACTTCTTTGCCTCTGTCTGTAGTTCTGGGGGATGTCCTCATATCAAGCCCCGGACTGCTGAGGCTCTAAAGGCAGTAGAGGCAAGAGAAGAGCCTGCCTTGGTTGATGAGGACTGGATTAGGGATAAGTTGAGCAAACAAACTGGATGTATAGATATCCATGGGCCCAGATGGGATGCACCCATGCATGCTAAGGGAGACAGCAGAAGTCATTGCTAAGCCACTGTCCATCATCTTTTGTAAGTCATGGGGATGAGGAGAGGTGCCTGGAGACTGGAAGATAGCAAATGTCACTCCAAACTTCAAAAAGGGTAAGAAGGAGGACCCAGGTATCTATAGACCGTTCAGCCTCATCTCCATCCCAGCAAAGGTGATGGAACAATTTGTCCTGGACACTGTCTCTAGGCACATCAAGGACAAGAGGGTCACTAGGGACAGTCAGCATGGCTTCACCAAGGGGAAGTTGTGCTTGACCAACCTGATAGCCTTTTATGAGGGCAAAACCAGGTGGATAGATGATGGCAGAGAGGTGGATGTGGTCTGTCTTGACTTCAGTAAGGCATTTGACACAGTCTCACATAGCATCTTCACAGCCAAACTGAGGCAGCCACGAAGATGATGAAGGAAATAGAACACCTCCTGTATGAGGAAAGGCTGAGGGAGCTTTAGCTTGGAGGAGACTGAGGGGTGACCTCGTTAATGTCTATAAATATGTGAGAGGTGGGTGTCAGGAGGATGGAGCCAGGCTCTTCTCTATGTCATCTGGTGATAGGACAAGGGGCAATCCTGCTATGGTGGGGGGATTGGACTAGATGATGTTTTGAGGTCTCTTCCAATCCCTAATGATTCTATGATTCTATGATCACCTGGAGAAGGGTGCCACATTATAACTTTTTCCCTGACTGCTGGTTTAATGGCTTAGGAAGGGTAGTAAATGAGTGTTGCCCGACTGCTTCTTCTAGAGATCTGGGAAGTGCATAGAGGGTGGTTGGTCCTCAATTTGAGGCTAGGTCACTCTTGCAAGCAACCTCCAGAACACGTACCTGCTAGGCGGTACCAAGACAACGCTAATCTTAAATGCATTTATCCCAAATCTCAGAAGAAGAAAATGGAGAATGGAGTCAAAGCTGAGAGAACAGAGGAGTAGTTTAAGGGCAAGAAAACAGGCGGAATACTGCAACCAAAGAGAAAATCCACTGGGATTTACACAGGCAACTTTTCCTGTTACCACGAGATCAACCACATCAGTTACCTGCCATCACGGAGCAGATTAACTGGGGTGAATTAAAGGCCCTTTCCCTTTTAGTTCTGTTTTCCCTCAAGGTACAAATACAGGACTGATGAGACTAGGACAGCAGGGCAAGTTCTCGTCTGAGATACCGAAGCCTCTCCAATGCTGTCCCCGGAAGGACACCAGGTAACCCCGCAAAGAAACCCCGCACCGGCTGCTGCCGGGCCGGCGGGTGTCAGAAGAGTTTGCGCAGCGTCCTGAAGGTCAACCCGCACAGGCGGCTGCGGCCGCCCACTTCGCGCACCCGCCCGCCCCTCCTGCGGCCCTGCGGAGCAGGTGCTGCTTTTCCCGCCCGCCCTTTCCCGCCCAGCCGGTGCTCCCGGCGCGGAGCTGGGCGGGGAGCGCGGCGGACGTTAAACACTCCGCAGCCGCGTTACACGTGCGCCGGCCGGTACGGGGCGGCTGTGGGCGACAGCCACAAGAGGAATCCCACAACGCGCGGGAAAAAGTTGGGGGGGGCGGGGGTGTGAAACTCCTGCACCGGGCCCTGCGGTCCCCTGGCAACCGGCGTGCACGCCAGCGACGGGTGAGCCGGGCGCGCGTGCCGGCCCCTCGGCCACCGCAGGCTACCCCAGGCCCGGCGCCGAGCCGGGCCACACCTACCCGCGCCAGTGCCGCAGCACAACCACCTCCCTCCGCGGCCCGCACGCTCCTATCCGGCCCCACCCGCCGCCGTAGGGCCCCGCCCCCTCCTCGCGCTAGTCCTCGCCCCGCGGTGCGCTGTGGCGGCGCCTATTGGCAGAGGCGGCAGCGGGGCGGAGCGGGCGGTGTATATGAAGGGGAGCGGCAGGTGGGAGCCCGGCTCTTCTGTGCCCCGTGGGGTCTGCTAGTCTCGGCGCTGCTCCCGCCCACCCACACCTCCTGTCGCTCGTCCTGCCGCGCCAGCGCCGCCGACCGCCTTGCAGCGTGGTCGGGCGCGCCCACACCTTCCCGGTGCCGCGGGGCGCTGAGCCCGGCCGGGGCCTGCCCGCGCCGCCCGCCCAGTGTTAGATCTTCCCCCGCCGCTCGCCCGCCCACCCTTTCGCCATGGCCCGAGGAAAGGCCAAGGACGGCGACGGCAACTGGAAAAAATTCATCTGGAACTCGGAGAAGAAGGAGCTGCTGGGCCGCACCGGTGGCAGCTGGTGTGAGTGGCGGAGGGCGGCGGGGCCGGGTCGGGGGCTGCGGTGACGGGGGCGATGCAGCGGGCACTGCAGCACGAACCGCCCCGCCCCCGCCGGCTGCGGCGGTGCTGTGACCCGGGGCGGGGGAGGGGTAGGGCGGTGGAGGACGGTGGGACCCAGCGAGTGAGGGGAGTGGGTGCGGGTGGGGGATTCCAATTTCCCCCTTCTCAGTGGTGTTCTGTGGGGAGCTGAACGAGCTACCCCCGCAGGTGTGAACTCAGGTGGGCTCGGGGGCGAAGCAGGGCCGGCTCCAGGATGGAGCCTGAGGCCGGCGACCTTGGCTAGGACGTCTCGTCCTTGGGGCGCCTGCCCCCGTGGCTGGGCTGGCCCGGCCCGGGAGCATCGCCGTCGGGGAGTTGCCCTGACACCCTCACCTGCATTAGGCTTCAGGGCGGCTTTCCTGTATTTCCCCTTTTTCTCTGGATAAAAGAATCGGAGCTCGTTCTATTTCGTCTTGGGTGAACAGTCGGCTTTTAATGTCTCTGGAAGAAGGAAATGGCTCAGTGTGCATTTGTGATTAAATGTTCACGGTGTATTTATTAGGTGCTGTATAAATAGCACTTAGAGGCTTTTAACGTTTTCTTTGCGCAACTGGCCCTTCATTTGTGGCCAGACACAGCTGGTGTGCTCTCCTTGGCATGTTGAATTCAGCTCCTGGTGTAATGGATCGGCTGGAGGTGCCATATCCAGAGCTGTTGGCTTCAGCTCTGGCAGGCGGGTGGACTAGAGGAGTCATCTGCCGTATCTTTACGTGAGCAGAATTGGGTTGTGGGTGTGCACCGACAAGTATTTTCTGCTCCTGAGGCACCGTGCAACTGCGCAGCGCTTTCAACGTGGAGGCTGAAGTAGGTCCTTGTCCCAGAGCTCCTGTGTCTATCTGCCTAGGATTGATTGCCCTTTGTGGAGTTGATCTGCAGGCTGATGATCAGATTCCTCTGTAATAAGCCTACCTGTTGCGGAAAGCTTTCTCCTTCAGTCATCTCGGTTGCTAGACCCTGCTGCGTTTTCTCTGAGACCTTGAAGTGGTTTTGACCTTTAAAGGTGTCTTTGGCGTTCAGAGCATCCTGGCTGGGAACCTGATTAAATAAGCTACCTCCCAGCGTTTGCCTTTTGATGTTACAAAACTCAAAGGCGTTACGCTGCAGACAACAGCATTAGTGTTTGGTTTGTTACAACAGCACCTCCTATGACCGTGCTCTGGAAAAAATTTCCACACGTCCTTGACGTCACGGCCATTTGCTTTACGCTGCCTGGATACCAAAGAGTGCTTTTAACTCCTGGAGCACCACGTTACCGCACCCAGCGCTGCCCTTCAGCCCTGGCGACCTTCCCTGTCTCTGGTGCACAGAAGGAAGATGAGGATAGAGTGCTTTTCTGAGTGTGTCTCTCAGCTTCTGTGTTGCTGCTGGCCTTCCTGCTTGCCTGTCTTTCATAGATGTGAAAACAACCTGACCCTCTTGCTTTCATGGGAAGGCCTCTCCATTGCTGGAGGCTTTTTTACAATGGGGCTGAGAAGCAAGGAGGAACGCTTCCACCCCTTCCCTTGTGACTCACAACTTTAAGTCCTTCAAACTACCTCTGTTTTTTGCTTGTGGTTAGCTGAGGAAGGTCCAAGATCAAGCAGATTCCTTCTTTCAAGTACTCTGTGGCCTCTGCGTCGGCCTGCTCGTTCCTGCAGCCTGATTAGCATATAGTTGCTTGCCATGGGCTGGCTTAGCCTCCCTGTAGGCGGCCTGGTGATGCCTAGTACAGCATGTTACTGTGCAGTTACTGAGTTGAGATAATCCTTGTAAACTGGTAACTGATACCCTGAGTCTGAGCTGTGCTGCATCTCCAGGCTCTTCTCTGCTCCCTCACCTTGTCCCAGGAATATTCTAGACACTTCCCTCTAGCCCAAAACTAACTTAAGTGCTTAATTATTATGTAATGGACTTGTTAATTGGTATGAGCAGTGCTGGGAGGGCCTCTGTAGACAGCAGTCTGGTAACTGCGGTTCTGTGACATGTCTGAGCACTTTCCTACATTTGGCATTCAGTACTGGAGCCGATGGAGGCCCAAATTCTGCTCCCCTTGTCTTTAATGGAGGTGACAGCCCGATTTACTAGAGATTAGGCTTTACAGTTCCTTGTAAACCTGAATCAAACATAAGCTGTAGACTCTCCTGGAAATAGCTTTGAGGCCCAGAACTTTGTGGAGTGACTATCCAGAGCATGGTGCAGCTTCCTGCTTTGGCCCACTTGCTTCCCTTGTAATGTGTTGCCTGTTACAGTGCTGGGATCCTTTAAAACATGCTTGAAGACTAAACCACGTTTAATGTGTTAATGTTATACAATTCCAAATCCTGATTAATGAATGTGTAGGTTTTCAGGGGCTAATGCTTCCTGCCCCACCAAACAATCGGAGTGACCAATACTTTCTGTATGCACCAGGGCATAATCCTGCTGTTCAATACACGCCTCTGTGACAAGGCTTCCCATCAGCATTTCATGTGCTAGGCTCTTCCTTGCAAGTGCCTACAGTTAGAAATTTTGTCCTGAAATGTGACTGCCTTAAGGGCTTAATTTGATTCCTCTCTCTTTGTTTTCTCTTGCAGTTAAGATTCTCCTCTTCTATGTCATCTTCTATGGTTGCCTGGCAGGTATATTCATTGGGACCATCCAGGTGATGTTGCTCACTGTCAGTGAATTTGAGCCCAAATACCAGGATCGAGTGGCACCTCCAGGTAACTAAATAGGAGACCCATGTTTGACTTAGTTGCAAGCTGTTCTGGGGAGGCGGTTTGGTTACTCACCTCAAGAAGGAGGATGAAATAAGTATGTCGTTGCTGCAATGCATATTTGTTAGGGGGTGGGTGTGTTCTCAGCCTTCTGTGTGAACAGTACTAGGGCTTGAAGGCAGTCTTGCTAGAATTAAAGATTGCATCCCATGAAGTATTTCTCCTGTCTGAGAAGAGCTTGAACTTGGATTGCTCTTTCTTTCCTCTAAACCGGAGTGATGCCAAGAGGCTTCACTTGTGAATGAGGTATATGAAGAAGCTGGGTTCAGGTTTTTTTCCATAGCCACTGTATTCCTGTGGGTAAGTGAAGGGACAAAAAGGTAAACCAGTGGTTAGCTTCATCTGTGAAACAGGGAAGCACACAGGCAAAAGGGGACAGTACTGGTTCTGGGAGTACTTACTGAATTGTATTAGCTGACACTGAACTGTGCTTCGTGATCTAGAGGAGACAGTAGTATTTGCTAATGAATATTTCAGTTGACTCTCTTGTAGGAGGATAAAGGTGGGTCTTGTAGTTGGTGTGCATGAACTGTCTTTACTCCATAAAGTCTGTCCCTATTAAAAATGAAAATTACCTCTTGAGTGTTATCTGTGGCCGGGCTGCCTTGGGTAGGGGCGATAGAGCTGTTGTGGGTTCCCTGCTCTATCTGTCCAGGCTTTGCTGTGCTGACTCCAGCCACAGCCAGCGGCAGCTCAGAGCCAGGAGGGGGGGAAGCTGCGCAACTGCTGCTTTCCCACATTACAAATGACCTTGAGGCTGCTTGGCACAGGGGATGGTAACGATCTGTCTCCAGTTGCTCTGTAAAACAGTTCAGAAGCTTTTAATAACAGTGGTATTTAAGTGACAATTGTGAGGCTGATGGCTTATAGCTACAGAACCTGGCTCTGGTGTTGCACGGTGTCTTACAGCCCCACTGTCTGCAGTGGTACACTGATTATTCCCTGCTCTCGCAATATGGGGAAAGTTACCGTCACCACACAGTACAGTACCTCAGCAAAGGATACTGGCTTTTTCACCAATGCATCTTAAAGACAGAACAAACACTGGAACCAATGTGTTAGCATGTGGCACTTCTTAATGTGCTGGTGTGGCTGGGGTAGATACTGTCTTAAGCACTGAAAGTGGCTGTTTCTGTTCTGCAGCAGACTCTGACACTTGCAGGAAAGACACAACTGCCATTGATGTTGCCCAGAGCAGTTAGCTGCATGTGAAAAGCCAACGTGGCTAATGGTGGAGTAGTTAGTTTAATAATGTGTGCTTCCCCTGGCTGAAGCCCGGTGGTCTCACCAGATGTGAAATTATGAGCAAAGAAACCCGTGGATCTTGGGTCACATCCAGACAGACCTGCTGTTTAGCCCAATGTCACGTAATTACTCATTCTAGGTACGTTTGCTTTGTGTAATAGTGGTTTGCAAATCCAATTTCAAAGGAATTCTGTGGTAAAATTTCTCTACCATTTCAGCCTGCAGAGAGAGGACTTGTATTCACCTCTTGAGTGCATACTGCACCAGTTTTTCTCGAATTTATCCTTTCTTTAACCTGCAAAAGGAACTGAATTTTGAGTCGCTCCTGTAGCGTATACTACAGAAACCAAAATGGAGGAAGAACGAAAAGGTCATTGGGGTTCTTTGCAATAGCCATTCAGGACAGGTACTGAAATTCAGGGGGACACAAATCCAGCTCCTGGAATATCTGGCAATAGGCAACCCAATAAATAATGGGTTTGAATCAAGCTGTAATGGCATACAGACTTCAAGGAAATAATTGCCTGTTAATGGCACAGGGTCCTTTGCAGGACAGATGTGCACAAGCTTGAGGGTGGAGGTTGGCTCTTAAATGTTGAGTCTGTTCCTCATCCCATAGCATAGCAGCCATTAGACCATGATGACTCAAATAGCCTTTTAATGTAGCCTGTCAGAGATTGACGTTGTCACGAGCTGCTGTGTTTTGGGCAGTAGGTAGTCTGTGGTGCTCTGCGTAGGGCTCTCCCCTGCAAGCACGACATCTGACAATGAACACACATGTGAGCATGTGCCCTCCTGCACCTGGGGAACATCAAGCTTAATTTTTTTCTTGTGACCCCTGCAGACTGTGGAGTGGTGGTGTTCTTGGTTCTTGTGGGGAAACTTCTGAGCCAAGTAAGTACATTGGCTGCTTCATAGAGTCCTGGATTGTCTAGGAAGCTAGAAAAGCCAATGTTGCTCTTGTTACTGTGCTTTATCCTACTTGGGCAAGTCACTGTGTCAAAATGGATGAGAGAGGAGACATTACAGGTCTTTGTGATTTGCAGGAGAAAATGCTGTAGAGGCAGCTGTAATAGTTCTTGTTCTGAAATACCACATTTCATAATGGCAACAGAACCTACAGGATGTTTTATTGAGTTATTGACATGGGTATAACATTAAAAGCCATAAAGTGCTATTTCTGTAGCCAAGTGTCATTAACATGTTAATTGGCTTCTGCACTGAGCGCAACAGGAATGTTAGACAGGGCTTCAGGGCAAACTGAGGTTTGTTCTGTTCCAGGATAGTTTTTTATTAATTCCTCACTTTTCTTGGGATGGGGGAAGGGACACTGTGGTTCACCTTGTCCAGCCTTGCCATTGCAACAGCCTCAGCTCCTGGTTCCACGTGTGCTGCAGGTTTGGACTCTGCTTTAAGCAGAGGATTTGCCCAGCTGTTGGGAAAGGATCAGGATATTGCCACTTAAAACATATTATAAAAAAATAAAGAGTTCTCCTCATCCCCACCCCGGTATAAACTGGGTTGTGTATTCTGCCATCTTGTGGCGTGCTTCCTGTTGAACACTGTTCCATCTAGGACTGGTGGAGAAACAGCTCACTGCAGCCAGCTTAAGGCACTCTCTGAGTGGCAGCTGGAAGGAAGTGTCCCTGCTCAATGCCCCCTTGCCAGGGGATTTCATTTGTCCCTGCTTCAAGTGCTGCCCTGGGCAGCGTGTCTGTCATTGAAAAGGTTGCTCCAGTGTCTATTCCTTATTTGGCTTACCTGGCTTGGATAGCAGCAGGGAAGTGGCGTGAAGGCTCGAATACACGTGTGCTGCCTCCTGTGAAGCCAGTTCTCTACCTCTTGTCCCAGTATCTACGTTTGGAAGTCTCCTAATCTCAAGCTCCAAAGGCTGTTACCTGCCAAGCAGTTTTGCTGCATTTGTAGAAAATTTGCACCTGCTTTCTGTGCTTTAGGATTGAGGTGACTAGTGACAGGAAGCCTGGATGGACCCAATCCATTGCTATGGGGACTTCTGAACTATCCAATTTCGTGAGCTGGGCAGGGGTTGATGGTGCTGGTGGCAAATAGGAATGGTGTAGTGATAACTCATTTTGTTATGTCATCCTAGGAGTGGTCAGGCTTGTTCCAAACCAACATTACTCGGTACTTGGAAATGACTGGTTACTACGGACTACTCCTAATAACAAGCCAGACTTCCTACTCTTATTTCTTCCACTTCACCCTCCAGACACCATTTTTCCTGAAGTTTTGCCCTTCCAGTTTAATGACAGTCTGTCTGGAAAAATCTAGTTGAAAATGAACTTGAATAAATGGGACTTTTAATTTAAAATGGTCTTTGGGGAAGCTGGGGAAAAAAGACTACATGGGATTTTTTTTGCTTCACATCATTGTACATCCACAGTTAGAAAGCCAACAGAAGGTGGTGTCTGCTACCAAGATGAGGTATTACCCATCACTGATGTGGACAGTGTCAAGAAAAGATAAGAATGATATTTCCTAGTAATATACTCCAAGAGCCAACTGCAGAAATCTTCTGAAGTAGTTTGTCAGTATTTTAGCAGTAAGCTATGATTCTTTGTATGAAGAACAGCATTGCCACTCATGATGCTGTGGTAGACTTCAACGGGAATAGCATGAGATGCAGAACTGTGGCCAGTAGATGAGCCTGAAGATTTGCGTGAGGGTTGTTCAGATGCCTGGCTGTGAAAGTATGTGAGGCTTTGGTTCTTTGTCCCCATGGAACTTGCTTATGAATGGCTTCCTCATCTGCATGGAGCGCTAAGAGGTGTGTTCGTGTCTGTAAACTCATGGGAGCCACACACTTTTTTAGGTGTCTAGCAACTTGTGCTAGGTACCATGAGAATGACTCAGCTTTGTGATTTCTTTTCTTGCTGTTCTTGTCCCTGCTTGCTTCAGTCTGCTCATGGGGGATTAGAGGAGGCTTCAGAAAGGTTACAGACATGTTCTGCAGAGGCTAGCTCCTTTCATTGTACCAAATCGTTGGCTTTTTGTAAACAAGGTTGCTTAAGAGGGATCGGTGATAGCGCTGCTCTGATAATGGCACCGAAGCTTTGTTTTTGGCTATGGGAGATACAGATGTAAAAGAAGGAAACAGTAGTTCTGTGCTTAGGGCTTTGTGCCTCGGCACTTGCAGACATGCCAGAATGGGGTTGCTGATGTAATCCCAGGAATAAATTTTATAATTGGGATAAAGCTATTTTTCATAACAGGTCTTTAATCTTCACAAATCTTTACTTCTTCGCTTCAAAAACAGGAAGACTTGCCACTTTGCTCCTGTCCTAAACAAACTGCTGTACTAAAACCTGATCTACTCTGGTTCATCCAGGTACTTGTAAATGCCCACGGTTAGGCTGAAAGCAGCCTAGCTATGACTACAGGCTGAGTCTACCTGGCAGAAATGGTTTTTCTCTTGTGCTGGCTACTGGAATGGAGGTACCACTTGGGCTTTGGTGCTGTATTGCAAGACAGATGCTTTGAGACGGGAGTCTGTTCTCAGAACGAGGTCACTGACCTCATAGGCACAGCGCAAAGCCCTGTGCCCATCAGTGTCACAGAACATTAGGGATTGGAAGGGATCTCAAAAGATCATCTAGTCCAATCCCACTACCACAGCAGGATCAGCTAGATCAAGTGACACAGGAACATGGCCAGGTGGGTTTTAAATGTCTCCAGAGAACTCCACAACCTTCCTGGGCAGCCCATTCCAGTGCTCTGTCACCCTCACTGTGTTCCTTCTCACATTTATGTGGAACCTGCTATATTCCAGATTACACCCATTGCCCTTTGTCCTATCATTGGATGCCTCTGAGCACAGCCTGGCTTCAGGCCAAGTTGGATGGGACTCCGGGCAACCTGGTCTGCTGAGAGGTGTCGCTGTCCCTGGCAGGGGGTTGGCACTGGGTGAGCCCTGAGGTCCCTTCCCACCTAAACCAGTCTGTAATTCTATGATCTGCTGGGTCTAAGGCTTTCCAGCCCCTCCTAGTTCCTGCCTGATACTCAGACAGCAAACTCATAGGACCTGATACAACCAGTGTCAGCTTTTTGTTTATCCAGCATCTGAACACCCTGGGACTGTAACACTAGGCTGCCTTTTTTCAAAGCTAAAGAGCCAGTTCCCTCAGCCTTTCCTCCTCACAAAATGTTTCACTCCCTTCATCTTTGTGGCTGTGTGCTGGACTCTCTCCAGCAGTTGTGTGTCCTAGAACTAGACCACACTATTCCAGATGTGGTCTAACCAGAGGACAGGTATATTCTACTAGAAGGCTGTTATGCACCACAGGGTGTCTGTTGCTGACCTTCCCTTCCCCTTTGACCTCTATGCTTGCAGGGTTGCCTTCATGGATTACTTTGAATGAGGTAAAGAACAGAGGTGGGCAACAACTTTATTTTCAAGATCCTGAGTGAAGCAAAGAGCTTAAGCCTGGCCAAGCTTTCTTGAGTTTTATATTTATGTGCTTGAATGATAAGCCTGTAACTTGAACTCTGGCAAAGGCAGACCTAGGATAGGAGCTGAATCTTGGCCTGCCTTTGCTCCAATTCCAGATAGCCTCTCAAAGTGACTCTGAGCATGTTGCTTCCCAGCTGAGTGGTAATGTGAGGAGGCTTTGGCAGGACAGGATTGAAGTACCTTACTAAAATTGAACCCAGCTTATTTGTTTTATATATATTTTATTTATAACTGCATGCAAAGCAAGAAAGGAAGTAATTGCTAAAAAAGGAGTTGAAAACCACTTAATATGAAGGCTAGGACATAATTTCTGCTGGTGGAGTAGTCAGTTGCTTCTAAACTTGTCACACTTGACCTGGTCAGTTTGTACTGGAGTGGTTGAAGCTGCTTCCTGGAATAAAACTGGAAATCCCCAAGCTACTTGTTTGGGTGTCTCACTGTCTTTGGTGACTAGGAGCTGTGTTTAGGAGAACAAAGCTAATCTCTATTCTGGATTACAAACTTCAACTCCATGGGTAATGAGGCAGGGGGGGAAGGAGGGGGAGCAGTGAGTGGGTTTGAGGAGGGACTGAGCAGAAGCAGCACTCAAGTGGCTTTGGAAATACTGGTGGAGCCATGGGCTTCTGTGGGTTGGGGCTATCCAGCTAAGCTGCTTTATACTAGGGGAACTTGTTGGCAACAGGCCTGCTGTGAAAGCTGTCAAAGCAAATGCTGCTTCCCTGCTCCTTGTTCTTGCTAAAATGAAGATGACAAATTGAGCAGAAGTCAAAACCTCAGTAATTACAGTGGCCACCACAAAAGCAGCATGAACTCCAGTTCCCATTATTTAAGTGTAGAGTGTTGGCCATGCATCAGCACATTGAATTAAAATGTGACCTAAACCTCGTGTGGGAGCAACTGTTTCCAAATCCCATAACAAAGGGCAAAGGGGTTGGCACTTCTCATCCTCTGTAGGCATTACCTGTTTCTACTCCCATCTCTTCCCTGCTTTTCCTACTCTCCCTCCTAGAGTCAAAAGCAGAGCTGGTTATTCAGCCTTGAATCTGGGACAGTGGTTTAAATGTCTCCCATGTGGTGGTATCTCCTATTAATGATGAGCTGCCAATTAGCTCAGCAGACTGAAATGTCTGCTTACAGAGTGAAAACACCAGAGAAAGAGATTGGGCTGATTAATTTACTCAGTGGGGAAATGTTTCATGCCCTGCGTTCTGCAAGGGAGGCTACACAATGGTAATGTGGATTATACCCAGCAGAGAGTGGACAATGACAATGTCTGACTCGAGTCACCTCTCACCTTTTATGGAAAGGGTCTGTGAGTGGACAGGCAGTGTCTGCTCATGTGTCTGACAGGCAGTGAGTTGTGCTCCAAGTCAGTCTACTAAGGATGTATGTGTAAGAGTTAGGCTTCTGTCAGACTGTATTTTGTACATTTGAACTTGCATACAGACAGCTTCCCTCCTGTCCTTGAGGAGGAGGCAGAATTGGGCAGAGACCTTGTGGTTGCATGTTTTTCTTGAGAAAAACCTTAACTTGTAGCCTCTCCTCTCAATTCTGTGATTTTTATCTGCTTAGTAATGCAAACATCATGACAAATATTTCAGGCTGTTGTTGGAAAGAAGAGATAAGAGCCCATCAGAGCCTCTCCTCTAGTGAGCTTAAGCTGTTTGTGCAAGTCCTGAAGTCTAGAAAAATAGAGATTATTAGAATGAGTTACGTTCTCGGTGTGTGTGGCATTGCCTGCAGCTCTGACGTGTACTTAATGTTTTCTTCTTGGTTTTGTTTTTATTAGGACTGACTCAAATCCCCCAAGTACAAAAGACAGAAATTTCCTTTACTGCCTCTGATCCCAAAAGTTATGAGCCATATGTGAAGAACCTTGACAAGTTCCTAAAGGACTATAGTGCTGAAGAACAAACTCAAAGCATGATCTTTCAAGACTGTGGGGGTAAGTCTTGGTTGTTTCCTCAAGCTGAGGGCTCTCACCAGTGCCTCTGCATCTGGTCTGCCAGAAGCTGAGGGTAAGCAGTGGTGGTTTCTGTCTTCAGCTGTTCCTTTTATTGTAACCACTGGCATGTTAGTAAACTGCCAGGCTCTGGTTTCAGTCATACGGCTGCTCATTACATTAATTTGGACAGACCAGACTTGGCCAGGGATGCACCCAGAAGCTTGTGGGGTAGAGGTTATATGAGTGGCAGCTTCCAGTTTCACTTGGAGAAAGTTGCAGCTGACTCTCAAAAGCATGTCGTGCTGACCTTACTCTCTCTGAAAGCCACGGGGGTTTTGCTAAAGCCGGTGGTGTTCCTCTTGCTGCAATGCAGCAAAATGTCCGGGAGGTACTAACCTGTAACACGTTACACATAACAGCGCGAGTGAGGCTATCGCCTCATGGTACATGCATAGAAAACCTGAGGGGAGCCCACTTGTAAAAGCTGCCAGAACAAAACCAAGCCAGTGGACAAACCTACACTTAAAAAAAACAAGGGATGCAAACTTGCTGGTCTAGGACCAGCCTGTGGGTGGGTGTGTCTGAGCACATGTCTGTTGTTTCAGCCTCAAGAAGGTGGCATCAGTTAGCTGTTTGGGTGAGGGGAAAATAAAATGCAAGTGTTGCTGCTCCTGGCAAGCGAAAGATCACATTGCACATGGTTGTCTTTTCATTTTCCCCTCATGACAGAAATACCTACTGATTACAAAGAGAGAGGACCATATAGTGATGCCCAGGGCCAGAAAAAGGTCTGCAAGTTCAAACGTGATTGGCTGGAAAACTGTTCTGGAATAAACGACCCCACCTATGGGTACAAGGATGGCAAACCATGCATCCTCGTCAAGCTCAACAGAATTATTGGCTTCAAACCTAAGGCAAGTATCTCTTCCCTTTCTGGTAGAAGCTACTGATACAGAAGAGGGAGTTGGCTGCAGGTCTGCTGTGCCTACTTCTGTGTAACTGGTGACAGATCGGTATTAAATCCTTTCTGCAGAGGAGAACTGATGAGACAATTTGAATAACTGGCTTTGACAATATTTGCCAGTAAGAAGCTATGAAAACTGCTCACAGCAAGTTGGCAACAAGTAGCAAGGACCCTCACAGTGCAAACTGCTGGTTATTTATCTGGTAACCTCTGTACTCTAAAGAGTAATCAAATGATAAATTTTAAGTCTCTGCGTGCTTCTGTGGGACAGTCCCAGACCAACTCTTATCTGCAGTAAGATCAGTACATTGTGTCATGCCCTGATCTACTCCATGCTTCCCTCAGGCCGTGTAGTTGCTTGCCTCACTAAAACTGCTTTATTAAATGAAGTAGTGCTAATAAGACTGAAGCATAGGCTATGGGGTGTAAACTGCATCTGTGAGACAGGCACAGCTCTTATTGCAGGAAAGATCAGGAGACCATTAGGTTACTTAATGTGGTTTCTAGAAGCTGTAGGATCATAGAACCATAGAATGGCCAGGGTTGGAAGGGACCTTAAGGAAGGGACGTTAAAGATCATCTAGTCCCAACCACCCTGCAGAGGCAGGGACACCTTCACTAGATCAGGTTACTCAAGGCCAGGTTGGCTGGGGCCCTGAACACTTCAAGGAATGGGGCAGCCACAATCTCTTTGGGCAACCTGTTCCAGCATCTCACCACCCTCACCAGAAAGAATTTGTTCCTAATGTCCAACCTCAATCTGTCTTCTTCAAGTCTGGAACTCTTTCCCCTTGTTCTCTCGCTATGCACCCAAGTAAAAAAACCCTACCCCAACTTTCTTGTATTCCCCTTCAGACATTGGAAAGCTGCTCTAAGGTCATGTGGGAGCCTCCTCCAGGCTGAACAACCCCAGCTTGCTCAACCTGTCCTCATAGGGAGGTCCTCCAAACCCTCAGATCATTGTAGTTCTCCTCTGGACATGTTTCAGGAGCGCTGTGTCCTTATGTTGGGGACTCCAGAACTGGACACAGTACTCCAGGTGGGATCTTGCCAGTGCAGAGCAGAGGGGGAGAATCACCTCCCTCGACTGACTGTCACTGCTGCTTTTGATGCAGCCCAGGACACAGGGGCTGCAAGCACACACTGACCGATCCTGTTCAACTTGTTCAACAAATGCTCCACTGCCACTTCCACGTCCTCCTCCTCAGGGCTGTCCTCAGTCCTTTCTCCTCGAAATCTGTATTCATGCATGGGATTGCCTCAACCCAGGTGCAGATGTCTGCTTCACCCAAAGGCAAGTCTGCAGTAGTGCTGAGGGATGTTATTCTGGACAGGAATGGCTCTTCTATGTTTTTCCCCACAACAAATTTAAATGCTAAAAATTCTCTTAAGAATTCAGTATTGGTAGCACCACACGTAGTGTTGAACAAGGTGGTGTGCAAAGCCTGCCACTCCATCTTCTTGATGGGAAACAGTGCAAGTGATGTGCTCAGCCACCTTCAACAGCACCCTTCAGTGCAGTCAAAGATGGGGAATGGTGCTGTCTAGCTAAGAAGTCACAAGGAATGTTTTTCTTTGAAGGGAGCCTGTTCTGTGCTAAAAGAAATTAGCTGAATTTTGGCTCATCTGATCCAGGGTGTAAATGGTGGGTGCATCTTACTGGGTGTGCTGTCCTTGGTACGTGGTGGCCTAAGAATGACAATGCATTTGTGTGATGAGTGACTGAGGAGGAGCAGGGTTTGGTGTGTTTCTCTTTGCCACAGAGCTCTGAAGAGTGCCAGAACATGTCAGACAGCAGGGTCTAGTCAAGGAATTGACTTCACAAGTTTGGTTTAGAAAGGATGTGTTTACCTGAGGCATTATTTGTTCTCTTTGTTCCGTACTCCAGCAGAGCCCCTGTAGCTCCTGTGCTGGGCAGGGTGGGCACAAAGCAGATCTGAAACTTGTAAGGTTGTGAAGGAAAAATGCTGCACTTGTTCAGAGATCAGAGACCAGTACTGGAGTTGGTGCTCCCACCTTTTCCTGGTACACTCGGAGCCTTTGTCCTTCCCTGCTGTGGTGGTGTAGAAGTTCAGCAATGCCAGGGTGTGACTGCTGCTCTTTGTTCTTTCTTTTGCCTTCCCAGTCCTAATGGCAGGCACGCAGGTGGCAAATCCCCCCACATTGTGTTTCTTCCTGACACTGCTTTACACAAACAAGCCCCTCTGGCTGCCACTCAGCTGTGAAACAGTTGCCCCAGTGACACCACAAAGTTAAAACCAGCCTGATCTGCTTGCCATGGTACCCAGAGCAGTAAAGGTGCAAGAACAGACAGTGGCTCTGCTTGGGTTAAGTGTCCCTGCTTGTAGGTGGTATTAGGCTGCTTGACTGTCCCAATCAGCTGTCCTCCTTAGTACTGAGCATAGAAGGGATTCCAGTAAGTGCAGGTGTTTGGGACCACTGACCTTTGCTGCATCCAGTGTGTAATGTCCCATTCTTTTGGATTTCTTCTAGGCTCCGGCAAATGAGAGCCTCCCTCCAGAGGTCATGGCAAAGTACCACCAGTATCTCATCCCTGTCCACTGCATTGCCAAGGTAAGCTGAAACACCAGAGAACAGTGCTGCAAAGCCATAGGGGAAGAAAAGTCTTTGTCCAAGTGTAGTTCCCCCTTTATACAGACAACGGCGTGAGCCCTACTAGAGATATCGCCTCCTTTGGAACAGGAGTTTCTTAACCCCCACTGATGATGTGCTGCCCTCACAGGAAGGGGTAGAAGGCAGGCTAGAGAGTGAAAGGTCTCCTCAGAGGTAGCCATTTTGCTGCCAAGTGCTGTACTGGAGCTCTCAGCACAGATAGTGGGGAAAAAAAGACTCCAGGGAAGAAGTACTTGACTTGGTGTTGTAAAGCAGCTGAGAAACAGCAAGCTTTATTTAGCTGAAGATAGTGCATTGGTGTAACAGGAAGCTGTGATGGTTCTGGAATGCCTGAAGTGGTCAGAAAGCCCTTTTCCTGGCTGATGCATGCTGGAAGGTGCTTATTGTGTGGCTACTGGTTACACAGGGCTTCCATGTCCTCTCCACCACTGGGCAGTCCTGGTACTGTCAAGGCAAGGCTCAGCCATGACCAGAGAGGTGTTGTGGTCTTGGGAGAAAAACAACGGGTGCTGCTGGGGGAAGGGCTGCAAAAGGCAGCATTTGGATGATTGTCATTGTTCTTCCTTTTCTCACCTCTAGCGAGAGGAGGACGCAGACAAAGTAGGCGCAGTGGAGTACTACGGGATGGGTGGCTTCCCTGGCTTTGCCCTCCAGTACTACCCCTACTACGGCAAGGCCCTGCAGCCGAAGTACCTGCAGCCGCTGGTGGCTGTGCAGTTCACTAACCTGACTTACGACATGGAGGTGCGTGTGGAATGCAAGGCCTACGGGCAGAACATTCAGTACAGCGACAAAGACCGCTTCCAGGGACGCTTTGATATTAAATTTGACATAAAAAGCAGCTGATCATAAGCACAACTCTCTTCTCTCCCCCCTCCTCCTAGCCATTTAAAAAGGTTAAAAAAAAAAGAACAAAAAAGAGAACCTACTAGTCTTGAACAAACTGTCATACGTATGGGACCTACACGTAATCTATATGCTTTACACTAGCTTTCTGCATTTACTAGGTTAGAATGTAAACAAAGTGTAGCAATAGCGACAAATATTTATTCTACTGTAAATGACAAAAGACAACAAAATTGAGCCTTGGGACATGCCCATTTTTACTGTAAATTATGATTCCATAACTGACTTGTAGTAAGCAGTGTTTCTGGCCCCTAAGTATTGCTGCCTTGTGTATTTTATTTAGTGTACAGTACTATAGGTGCATACTCTGGTCATTTTTCAAGCCATGTATTGTATCTGTTTTCTACTTCTTGTGAGCAAAGATTTTTGCTGTCCAAGGTGTAAATACTCAATGGGACTAGAACTGGCATGATACTTCTCATTATTTTGTTCCTTTTGGAAGAAAGGCCCACCTGTGAGACTCTATTTAACAGCACTCCATAAGGCTTCTGACTTCTCTTGTGGTGTTAGGGTATTCTGTTTGGAGGGGTGGCAGGGATAACTAACTTAAGTGAAGTTCAAGAGTATGTTCAAGAGTATAGATGATTGTGTACTGCGCTTTGTAGCGAATGCTGTCTTTCTCTCTCTCTCTCCCTCCCTCCCTCTTTTCCCTCATCCTCCAGTATGTTGTATGAGAGACTGGGTCAGACTTATCACTCAGCAGTGATAGGCATTAACTCTTTGCTTTGTATATTTTCTTTTTTCTTTCCTGCTGGAGGCATCGCACACTGTGGTGCTAATGTCTTTATTGAATGTTTTAACCATTTTCATGGTGGAAGAATTTTATATTTATGCAGTTGTACAATTTTATTTTTTCTGCAAGAAAGTGTAATGTATGAAATAAACCAAAGTCACATTGTTTGAAAAGAAATCTTTATTTTAAACTTTATAAAAGCAATGCAGTACCCCATAGAATGGTGTTAAACGTTGTCTAAAGTGCAAAACTCTATGTTCTAACATGTAATAAATAGCCAGGAGTACAGTGCTCTTGTTGATCTTGTATTTCAGTCAGGTTGAAACATTGGACAAATAAATGAATGAACACACCACCCCATGTGCATGTCTCTTGTGTTGGGTGAGGATGGAGGCTTTTAGTTGTCCAGAATCTTGAAGAAGTACTGCACCTATATCAAACAGAAAATAATGCACATTCAACTGGGAACAACAGCTTTAGGATTGCCTTAAGTTGCTGCTCCAACAACAGCTAGTTTGGAGGTCCGCGAGCTGCTGCTTTGGAGGTGGCTGTGGTATGTGTGCCTGTGGTCACACCAGTCAGGAACCCATGTAACTGTCACTGTATTGATGGTTACTGCATGTTCTACACTTCTCAGGAGGCACAAGGCCACATGTTCTAGCAGTAACTACATCTAAAAACATTTCATACTTAGAGTGGGCTAAAGCACCTACCAGTAGCAGCCCAGGAAGGAGGAAACATGCTGAAGTCACAAGGAGAAATGGGGTTTTGTGGGGTTTTTTTGTGTTGCTGCTGGTCCAGTGATGAGTAGGGCAATGCCTGACACGGCTGCTCAGACACAACCAAATGCAGCAGCTGCCTTCCTGCAGGTGTCAAGGCCACTCGGTGCTGTGTGACATGGATTTCTCTGTGTGAAGTAACGTAACAAAGCATGGCTATCCTTGAGCAGGCTGCTTGATAAAGGCTTCCTAAAACCCTCCCAGTCAGAACATACCACACTGCTAAACTGTTTTACTGTGCTTTTCCAGATGGCAAAGAGTAAATGCTGGCAGTCAGTGCTCAGCTGTTCCCAAGGTGCCAGAGCTAGCAGAATCTCACCTGCAACTGTATGTATGTAGTGAGGCAAGCATTTAGCAAAGCTGCTGTGATTAGAGATCATAAATAGACCTCAAAGGAAGCTCTACCTGCATAACAGCTGCAGGACCATGGAGCCACTTTTGACTCCCAGCAGTCAGTGGGTATGCATGTAGAGCTCAAGGTGTGATATGATCCATGACCCCTACAATTCAGTTCTTAGGTCCACAGCCTAAACAGTAGTTTACAAAAAAGCCAACACCCCAACACCATGAAAAGAACCTTGCCCCAAACAGCTTGCTTTATAAAAGACCCAACTCATGGTGAGATAAAAGATGATAATTTAACTTGGTGTATGAGCAAAGTCCAAGCATGAACTAGTAATAAAGATAATGGCTGAGGGTGGGATAAACAGCGTAGAAAGCATAACAGTGCCCATGTTAACTTCAGTGTCAAAAGGGTCTTGTACAATGTACTGTTAGTGTTAGCTTATGAGATAAAGCAAAACCAACCCTTCACCCCTCCCTAAGCACTTTCTAGTACCAAAGCTGTGAAAGCTAACTTGGCAGTGATGGCTCTAATAATCCTAATAGCCACCTACTGACAAGATGCTACTATTCAGATGTCTCATGACAACTCCACTACTGAAGAGCCACATCCTCACACCACACCACCCCCCAAAACCCCTACATGGCCAGACATGTCCACCCATTGTAAATGCCATTGTCATTTTCACATCTACTAGAAATACAGCATCAAAAGGCTACAGGATGGTTAAAAAAACCACCCAAACCTGACATTGGCTCTGCCCCATGACAAGCAGGCCTTTTTTGTCTGGCCAGCTGGCTCCCATAGTGGCAGCAGTACTTCTGGTAACAACAGCCGTGACATTAAAAGGGCTTTTCAGAAGATGCTGCTGCCACACACCTATGCTATGCCAAGTGGCCGGTGAAAAGCCTTGGGCAGGAGATGGCCAGGGCAAGTGAGTCAAGATGATCCAGCTCATCAACCCAACTGAACATCTGCACTGCTTCCAAGACTCACATAACAGAGCTTTTTAACAACCTATATTGCCTGTGTAAAGTACCTTATCCTCAGGAAGGTATCGCTGGCCTCCCTGTCCAACAGGGCGTTACAGTATGAACTGCTAGTTTGAACACGCTGTTCTTTCTGCCAGATTGGCTCAACATAGTTAAACATAATTGTGGCCATTAAAGTGAATTTTATCTCCCTTCTCGTTGCTATAGGACACTCACCTTTCAAGGTTGAAGACACACACACAAACACTAGTAAAATAAAGTGCAGAGAGAGAGAGGGGCACATACATATTCAAGGACAAGAACCATTAAGGCTCTGTCTGCATGCACTAGCACATACCAGCTACCAGTTTTACAGCACTGGTGCTCCTGGGCTTCTGTTCCCAGGGGCAGTTGGCTGGCATGAGCCAGGCACAGCCCTTAACAGGTACAGGGAGCTGTGCCCAGAGCAAATAAAAAGGCCAAGAACAGTGGAGTCTCCTTTATCGGTCGTAACTCTGGGTTTGGTCTCCTGCCACCACACGTCCCACTGCCCAAGATGGGGCAAATCTGATAGACCTGTGCTCCTACGCTATGCTGGCTAGAGCTATGTGGCTCCACAGGACTTGGGTCATGATGTGCCCCTGCAGCACACCCTGATACAGGTGACTGTAGTCCTCACCCAACTCCTGTTCACTTGCTATTAGCAACTGCACTATGTCAGTCCTCGAAAGCCCTGATTTTGTGCAACCAATTTTTCCAGGCCAGGTAGAACAACCTGCAGAAAACTTCCTCCTCAATTAGCTTTTACTGGATTGTTGAAGATCCACACAGAACCTACTGGCAAGGCTTGGACATCAGAACAAGCACACCACCGATTGCAAAAACTAGGGGCCAGTATGTTCTCCACATTTAAAGATAATTATGTGGGTCAGCTCCCAGTAAACCAAGCTGAGCTGGCATATCTGTGGTACACAGAAAGGATCCTTCTTGACAAGAACACCACCCTTGGGAGCACAGCAGTGCTGGGCACCTGAAATAAGGACCATTTGATATACCCTGCTCACACAACAACATAGAGGGTGTTTTGCAGAGAGAGAACACAACCAAGACCATGGATTGAAGCACTGCAGACTGATCTGAGGTGCCCCCATCTTACATGGCTCCAGCTGGGGACAACTTGAAGAACCCCATCCTAAAAGCAAAAAAGTCCTCTTCCAAAGCAATCCTGGACTTGGAGATCCTTGCACCAAGCATCCAGATGGGGGTTAGGAACTCCAAAGCACTCTGCATTTTAGGAAATACCGTTACTCTCTTTCCCAAGGTCCAAGTATACTATAAACCACAGAAAAGGGAGCTGTGCCTGTACAAAACAGCTCAACAAGCTTCGTTTTTACCCTAGGGAAAGTCGGCTTCTCTAAGCCGAGCACAACTGTGGTCTCTTTACAAGACCCAAAGGTGGCAGAGGCTGAACCCACAGCAGGAATTGATCTGAAACCAACCAAATGCTTTTCACAGATGCCACCCAAATGCTCTTCAATTATGTGAACATTCAGGTGTGCTCAATCCTCTCCTGGGATAGAACAGAATTAAATTTAACACCAGTACCTCTCTTACAGATCCCAGCAAACATCCACCTGCCTTACAGCACACAGCTACGCCCTCTGTTCAGGGACAAACAACAACAATGCCCAAAAAGTAATAATGGGTGAATTAACAGTGACCTTCTGGCTTTAATTCTATAGACTGCTTCACTGAGGAGGAGCTAAGAACTTGTTCAGTTCCATGGAGTTTTTCCTCTGTCTCACACGGTGTCTGCAAAACTCACATTAATGAAGTTGGAGGTTCCCTCTGGGCACTTCCACACACTGCCACAAAGTTTTGGGAGTTTTGGCAGGCAATAACAAAATGCAGTTGGATGCCCTGGCTGAGCACAAACAATTGTCATGTGAACACTGTGTGCCCCAAGAGGACGGAGAGGCCAGGCAAAATTAAAAAAGAGAAATAGGGAAGCAAATGGAGTGAGGTAACCAGGCTCCTAAGGGAGAGCAAAAGATCTTGGTAATGGCATAGCACAGGCACAAAGTGTCCTGAAGGTTGAAAGTGTAAGAATTACAGACACCTCCCATTCAATTCTCCTTCTGCCCAGCAAACAAAGCAAAAAACAGGTGCCAGCTGAGCAGCTTTGGAGCCAGAGCTTTTGTCCACAGAAGGCCAGTCCTAGGTACACCTTGAATCAGGTATCAGAATGTCACACAGGCAGCGTTACAGCTTGCCTCACAGAAAACCCTGGCACTGAGGGTGTACCTCAACGTTCAAGGTCCATTCCCTTTGTTCCCTTGGGCTGGCAGGTTTTGACTAAGAGACCCTGCTAGTATCAGTCGTGGCAGAAGCAAGGGGGTTGACAGGGAGACACACTAGTAGGAAATATGCTAAGATCACAGATGTGCTTCTCATCCGTCACCAGAAAGATGATGGCAATGTCAGTCCTTCCTCATCTCTACTGAACCAAAATTGGCAGCTTGAAGATGAAAGACTTTTTCACTCCTGTGTTCATTTTGAGCCCATCAGTCATCTCATGAAGCTGGACAGACACTCACCAGTACCCTCTCCAGAAAACCACCACCAAAGTTGTGTCTCCTTAGTTCAGCACAGGTGTCCAGGCACATGGTCCAGAGAGTTTTTGATGACCTTCAGTGTCGGCATCAATGCACTCTCTCCCTTAACACTTAACCCTTCAATTCTGTACAGGTTTCCTCAGTTTGAGGTTACTAGTAGGAATCAAAAATCTCTCTGTCCATTAACCTGGGTTTGTATACCAGCATGAACCAACTGCGTTCATACGTGCACTTGCTAACACACGGCACCTCAGCTGTAGTTCACTCACGTGGCTCACACAACTGAATCACCAGATGAACTCCCCAAACCCCCATGGGTTCACACCATCCTTCCAGACATAAGCAGTGAAGAAATAACAAGAAGGAGTGGGGGGTCTACGTACTCATTGCATTATTTGTTCTGAAAATAAAGAATCTGAAGACGGTCTAATCCCAGGAAGTTTGTTCAAACGAAAAAAAAAAAGGGAAGTTAATCACTCCTGCCTCTCTCTCGAGTGTCAAACGCTGCGAGAAATAAAGCCAGGCCGGCTGCCCAGGGCAGAAACCCCTGTACACAGGCACTTCAGCTGTCCAAGGTAACTTGCTAAGCACAACTGGGACAAAAGCTCCCCACGCACCAGAAAGGTAACACAGAGTGCGTGCTGCTATGGGCTAATAACATCTCAAAGACGTGGTTACGATCACCTCTAAAAATACAGTGAAAGGGAAGGGCAGGGGAAGCTATTTGGAAATTGTACCATGAAATAAAGGACTGGAAAACTCTGAACCCCAAACAGGATGTAAATGAGAGGACCAGACAATGGTTTGCTACACTGCAATCAAAACACCAAGAAACCCAGCTTTGGGCTATTTACTTTGTAACACTAGAAGAAGAATAACCCCAAGTGCTGTTTGTACATCATTCAGAACTTCTGTGCTGACTCCAACCATGGATTGCTGTGGTAGATTTAATAAGAAGGCACGGGTTCACTCCATCTCCCCACTCCACAGCAGAAGCCAACTGCTGAGTAGCTGGGGCTGACCATCAACAGCCCAGGACTTTCCCACCGGTATCTTTGCTCCTCTGGCAACATCTCTGGCTGTCATCAGACGAGATCACTAGTCTCGTAGAGCCACTGGAATGAAAATAAATTGAAAGGTCCTGGCTTCCATCACACATTAAAAACTCCAACATGACAGCAAGTACAGCTTTTCCCAAGCATTCCAAGCAGCTCACTGAGAGACCAGGATTGCTGCCTCTGCACTTCACGCTTATCTCAAGGGGGGCTTGCCTGCTTCAGAATCAGGAGCTTCTGTGGAGTTGTTGTATGGTCTTGAACCAGTCAGCTTCAGTACAGACAAGATGCTAGGCACAGCTCCACAGATGTTGATGCAAGCTGCAGAAATATCCTCAACACTAGATAAAAACACTGAAAAGGGCCCCTGCTGCTAGCACCTGAAATGTCTAAGTCTGGCTTTGTGGGCATTGTGGGCCCTCCTTGCCAATGCTGAGCTAAGGTTCTTCAGCCTACACAGGGAGCACTGAAAGCCACAGTCCTCGCAGGCTACCAGGTTGTGGCCAATTGAGGAGGAAGTAATTGCAAAGAGAGAACATGTTTCCACCCACACCACAGATTCAAATGGAACATGGAAGCAATGAGCAACCATCAGCTCTACTCTATAAGGTCATCCCTAAACCAGATCCCCCGACACTACATCTAAGTGACTTTTAAACACAGGGATGGTGATTCAACCACCATCCTGGGCAGCCCGTTCCAGGCCTTGACCACTATCTCCATGAAGAATTTGTTCCTGATGTCCAGTCTAAACCTACCCTGTTGAAGCTTGAAACCCTTCCCTCTGGTTCTGTTGCTAATTACCTGTGAGAAGAGACCAGCACCAACTGCTCCATAATGTCCTTTCAAATAGTTTAGAGAGCAATGAGGTCTCCCCTTAGCCTCCTCTTCCTCAAACTAAACAGCCCCGCTGTTTCAATCTCTCCTCATCAGATTCATTCCCTTCATCAGCTGTGTTGCCCTCCTCTGCACTTGCTTGATAAAGTCCCTTAAGTTATCTCACGGTGTCAGCATCTATGAAGGATAAGAAACCTTGTTCACAGCCTTCTATCTGCACTAACGCATTTGGCTTTGATGTATTCCTCCCATGTCCCACACATTCCAACACATGTACACACGCAGCAAATGAACTTAAAATCTCCTCTGCTAGTTTACAGTAGGCAGTCCAGGAGGCTGCACTGACGTAGGAAGTGGTAAACCCTACATAGAAAGTACCGATATAGCTAATCATTTGCCTATTTGACCTCCAAGTGAAAGGTGGGAGGTGCAGCTGGCTTTGGTCAGTCAAAGGAACCCACGTAACAATATACTTGTGTAACACAGCAGCGTGTGCTGACGGCCAACAAGGACTCTCTTACCCTCAAAAAGAGGTGCAGGAGCCCTTCCTCAAGAAACGAAAGGAGATTCTGAGTTTCTACATGACTGTAATGGTGTCTCCTTACTGCTTTTGCTGTATAGCCCATCACCTGGGCTTTCTTCTCTTCTTTGCTGTAGTCTGCAGCCAAAACTGAGCCGCAGCTAAATCGTTGTTATGCTTTAGCTGGAGGAATAGAGCTAATGGAAGAGGAGAACTGGAGAACAGGGAAGCAAGCAGCAGCCCCAAAGCCACAAACTGGGTCTCAGCTGAGTTATAAAGAAGTGTCATGCCTTCCCTTTGCCTTGACCTTGCCTCCACAGAACTACTTTGCTCGGCACAACACGAACACGTGCCAAAAGCCAAGCCCTGTTTATCACACAGGTTACCTTCAGGATCAGGTGAAACTTAAAAGAACTTTGGGAGCTGCTTGGTTCACACTCGTTAACTTCTCTTTGGCACTTATAAACCTCAGTCTTGGCAGAACAAGGGGTAACTGGACCTCGGATCTTACCCAGAAGTGGAAGCACAAGAGCTAAACGATTTCACAAGTCTGTTTGAACAAGATTTGAGTTTAGTTTGCCCGTCTGACCCACAGGTATAATAATTATACAACCTGTGCTCACAATTAAGCTGCAAGTGACTCAATATTACCATAATGTGTTTTATTTTTAAAAAGAGAAATCACCAGCCTGTGTTCAAAACTCACCCCTGTACTCCTGCTATATTTAATTTCTCTCCAGATAGGTCCAGGAGCAAAGATCAATTAGGTGTCTGTACAAACAGACCAGGAAACACTGTGATACAGGATTCCTGTGCTAATGTCCTCTGATGTGTAAACACGCCTCCAAATAAGATGAAGCTTTCCTACACTCCAGATTCTTTCCAACCTGTTCCCATAGCTGCTGAGTAAAAAACAAGTCTTGGGAAGTTAAAACGGAGAAGCACGTGAATCATAATAACCAT
Organism: Phoeniculus purpureus; assembly: GCA_028565055.1. Taxonomy (NCBI): domain Eukaryota; kingdom Metazoa; phylum Chordata; class Aves; order Bucerotiformes; family Phoeniculidae; genus Phoeniculus; species Phoeniculus purpureus. The sequence goes on along the minus strand of JAOXOE010043180.1, from coordinate 12,293 downwards.
TAACCTGACAGATGCTTTGTACCACAGGAGACTGAAACTTCCAACTGAACACAGGAGATACAATAAACAGCTACTGCTTTGATGGAAACTTGTGAAAAAACACCATCAAAAACCATCCTCACTCAAACCCTCTACTTTTTATTTCTTTTCACTGGGGATGATTAAAAAGCATCTTACCTTGGATTATGCAGCTCGGTATGGGCCCCTAATAAAAGACTTCACTGCAAAATTGCCATATGACTGAAACAATGGCTTCTTTATTAATTTTTTTAAAGACTCCTGAGGGAAGTGTTGTACAGCTGAAATGCCCTCAGTGAAAGGTTCATTGCCATGCTATGCACTTCTGCTGTGTAATGTTTTACAAACCATGCTGCCCTGTGAATGGGGAGAGCTAGTTCTCAGCTGGTAGAGGCAGCTTGCATAACACCAGACAAGTTAATCAGTACCAAGTAATGCAGGAGACCTTTGTTCCAAGTGTGACACACAAAAATTCCACACTAAGCACATTGACGCTTCTGAGAGTTACTCATTGACATGCTTTATTAAATTGCTTGCATTATAACTCCATGCACCAAAAAGATTAGCCCAACAGGGCTGCATCCCTGTGATGCCTTGCATCTTCAGCTGTTGCGCCACAACCTCAACTCATGGATCAGTTCACTACTGGTGAGGAGGCGTTTCCAGGGTGGATAACAGTGTCATAGAACATTAGAGACTGGAAGGGACCTTGAAAGCTAATCTGGTACAATCCCCCTGCCACAACAGGATCAGCTACAACAAGTCGCACAGGAACATGACCAGGCGGGTTTTAAATGAGACTCCACAACCCCCCTGGGCAGCCCGTTCCAGTGCTCTGTCACCCTCACCGGGAAGAAGTTGATGTGGAACCTCCTCAGTTCCAGCTCACACCCATTGCCCCTTGTCCTATCTTTGGATAGCACTGAGCAGAGCCGGGCTCCATCCTCCTGACAGCCACCCTTTCCATATTTATAAAAATTAATGAGGGTCACCCCCTCAGTCTCCTTTTTTTTCCAAGCTCAAGAGACCCAGCTCCCTCAGCCTTTCCTCATCAGGGAGATGTTCCATTTGCCTTAATCATCTTTGTGGCTCTGTGCTGGACTCTCTCCAGCAGTTCTATGTCCTTCTTAAATGGAGGGGCCCAGATGACAGCAAGCAACTTGCAGCATGTCCACGTGTCGAGACAACGGCAGTGGGGAGGCAAGGAAGCAACAAACAGCAAAACATGAACGGGCAGCCAGCAGAGTGGTTCTGTAACAGGACTCTGTTCTTATGGAAATGGTTATGGGAATCATTTGTGTTGTCTGTCCTTGTGTCCACTCTGAACAGCTAGATAAAACTCAGCATCCCTCCCCCCAACAAAGTAAAGAGAAAGGAAGCATAAGGCTGCTTCTCCTGGCACTACTTGGGATGCCAGACCAAGGACAGCTGTGTTCTAGCTGGTGGAAGACATGCTGCACCAGAAGCCCCAGACTGCACAGCTCCTAACATTCATCAGAGTATCTCGTTAATACCAAGTCTGAGGAAAATAAGTCTGGTTTTCCTCACTCAGGCAAAACACATCTGCTGAGGTGGCCTGGTCTGGCCTGTCATTGCTTATCACATGATATCGCCTCCCAGCTCCCCAAGGCTGGATTCAGCAAGCTGAACTGCCAGTGCTCCTTTGAGTCTCCATCCATCAGACCACTCTAGCTGTACAGCAAGATGGTATCACTCATTTGTTTAAAGGCCTTAGAAGCAGTAAGCCAGTCTTACTGATCCAAGTCTGAGCGAGAGAAAGAAGAGCTTGCAGCTCTGGCAGCCCATTGTACAGTCTGCCAGTCCCCAGCCACACTCCTGTGCACAACTGCAGAGCTGAAATTCAGAGAAGCGATGGGGAAAACAACACACTCATCACGGCAGCTCAGAAAGCAAACAAAATCCACCCTACTTTGATAACAGCAAAATCATCCCACTTCAATACATTGGGTGCCACAAGTAGGCAGGCAGAAGGCCAGAAAACTATACCTGTGGAGGTCCAGCCTGGCTGGAAAGCTGTCCTTGACACTGAAAACTGACACACCTCCCTCCACAATGGCCACACAGCACTCCAAGGAGTCAGAGGAAAGAGCACCCATGGGGCTGCAAGACTGAAGGCAGTTGGCACATCCTCCGCTCCCATGAAAACCAGCTTACTGGTCCACCCTCCTTCACCAGTTTCACACATAGTCTACCACACACACAAAGGCACGGGTAAGCACACTCACACAGCAATTGCCATGTTATTGTCCATTACAGAATCAGCCATCTAATAATGGGATCTTTCTTGGCAACAGAGAGAAGGTTTTTGTCTCCAGAACTCAGATTTTACCCAGCCTAGAGCAAATCTTTTTTCATGCCTGTCTTCCTGAGGGCAGCATCCTCTCTGTCTATGCATAAGCATGCGCACACACGCATACATGCCCCACTGTTAAGCTTTTTTTAGTCATGCAAAGAAACCCCAAGCACCACAGCAGCCAACATGGATGGCTAAGACACAGCTGGCTGCATCTCAATGGAGAGACATTGCAGGTCTCACATCTCCAGGGTGTTTTGCTGCTGTACAAATGCCCTCACAGAACCGCTCACAAAAAAACCTTCACCCTTGAACTGCACAGCATAAACAACAATTTACAGGCAGAGCGTGCCAAACCCCAGAAATACTGGTTTTCTTATAACTGCAGGTCTGGGCTACCAGTTTTTAATGGTTGCAGATTATGTGGATTCTTGCATAATCTGAAAGGCACTCAGCCACTTGAGACAAACTAACTGAGGGGTGTGTGTGTACAGCACCATCTCCTGTGGAAAGTTTTACTCACTGTACTTCCAGTGATGTGAAAAGGCCTTCACTGATTTTGAGGAGGCAGCTAAACCATGAGGTCTGGCAGTAACAACACCCTGTATCAAGTACTTTGATTAAAACTAGTTTAGGAATGACTAATAATTTCAAGGAAACTTGTTTTGTCTAGACAATGATGATTCATCTGATCAAATGGTTTGCAAGAGTCTATTTCAACAAGACATCCGTTGGAAATATTCCTCAGGTCAAAGAGTGAGGGTTGAGAAACAGAGACATCGTTCACGATGTTTACATTAAAGACTCAAATGCAACATCATCTCATCTGTAAAATACAGCATTCACCCAGCACATGAAACTTGTGTGTCCTAGTCCTTGCTCTACCCGACTCAGAGTGTGAATGCAGGGCAGCACTGTAAGCATTTACTTGCTCCAAACAGCATCTGCTTTATATAAAACAGAAAAGAAGCCCAATCTGATACGAGCAGTGCCTGCTTTGGACGTGGGAAACAAATGCAAACCCCTGCTCTGAATGACTGTCCTACGCAACATCAGTTGATCAGAAGAATTAAGAAACTGCTGGTTTAGCCCTAGCTTGTGAAACCCCACCATTTCATAAATACTCCACTGCTCTCAGACCCCCTTCTCTACTTCTGCTTCTTCCTCTCCATTAGAATGGGAAACTAGAGATGAGGCTAAGAGAACGGACTGTTCTGAGCTATTTGTGTCTATCCACTGTCACTCGTGAAAATACATTATGTACTTCTACAAGGGCACACAAGTCTGTGGAGTGAACAATTAAAAGCCTGACCCAGTAAGTCAAAGAGCTCACCTAAGAGACTGCAGGGCAATATTCATCTTTCTCCTGTATCGCCAAACCAGGAAGAAAAAGAGCAGTTATGGCTACTGATTTTTCCATTGTGACCAGTTGTCTTTTAGGCTCAACTGCATTTCACCTCCTCTGTTGAGCCAAAGTGAGTTATTCATTAATTCTGGTATACTCTAGTCACTGCCTAAAATGTAAAGTAGTTTGCCAAACAAAGACAGGAGTTAAGGGTCAAACTCATGGGAGCAAGCACTGGTATTTACTTTTGGGGTTTGTTTGTTTGAGGGGTTTTTCAAATTAAACTTTCCTTTTTCCAGGTCCATGGGAAAAGATGTCTAAAAACCCCACTGAAAACCTGCAGTACTACATCAAATAAATGGAGTGTTCCAAAAACAAGGTGCACAAGCTGACCCTTACTTATTTAATCAGTCTTTGCTGTTCCCAAGACATAGCTGTTCTCTCTCCTTTCCCTGGGTCCTCCTTGGTCATGATTTTTGAGAGGAAGGTCACCACCTTGCTCCTCCCAGTGACTGTTAACTCAGTGTGAACTACCAAAGTCCCCCAGAATTTGGCTATTAACTTCAGCAAGCATTTGATTTAGCTCTCAATTGTGCCTCTCATCTCCTCTTCATGTTCTTATCCAACACAGTGGCAAGAGCACCAGTCCCTTTGACCAGCTTGCTTCCAAGGTCCTTTGGGAACTGTTCCCCTGAAGACACATAACATGTGGCCACAACAGAGTCAAGACTATGTCAGGGACCTCATATAAGCTGCTTTAGCATTAATAGTGTAAGTACTCCAAGCACCATCCAACAGACACAGCTAAGTGTTTCTTTGTACAAACCACCTGGGCTCAATTCAGGCTCAGATACTGGGACTTCCACTCTGCAGCTCTTGGATCTGTAAGGGAAGGCCTGTAAGAACGGGAACCTCTGGAAAAGGATGATTCAGTCATCAAATATGGCCATGGTTGTACAGAAGTTCCGAGTCAAAGGCAGTCAAGAGCTTTAACCACAGCATTTCAGAGTGGCCGTGCCTGCTTTTGTGCTGGAACAGTTCCTTGAGGCTCACCTCTCTGGTTCATCAAGAGTGTTAGAAAGCTTGCATTACAGTATCCTGTCCCCAGGAAGTCTCAGAGGAGGAACTAAGCTTTTTCCTATTCTGGAAAAACAAAACCAACTACACAGTCACATAGATCATTAGGGGTTGGAAGGGCCCTCCAGAGGTTATCAAGTCCAACCCCTCTGTTCGAGCTAGGTTTTATGATCCTGAACAGGTTACTACAACATCCATATCAACAAAAACCAACCCAAAATGAAAAAACGAACAAACAAACCCCAAAATACCCCATTAAACATCAAAACTAACTAGCCAACCCACCCCCTAAAAAGCATGGCCGATGTGTATGTGGTGGCAATTGGGCCAGGGGAAAGTGGTAGACATTTTCCGTCAGTATTTGTAACAGTGATTCTATAATGATCCAGCAATGTGCCCTTGTGGCCAAGAAGGCAAATGGTCTCCTGGGGTACATTAAGAAGAGCGTGGCTAGCAGTTTAAGGGAAGTCTCCTGTCCCTCTGCTCTGCCCTGGTGAGGTCGCATCTGGAATACTGCATCAGTTCTGGGCTCCCCCAGTTCAAGAAGGACAGGAAGCTACTGGAGAGAGTCTAGTACGGAGCTACTAAGATGACCAGAAGATTGGAGCATCTGTCTTACGAGGAGAGGCTGAAGAGCTGGGGCTGTTTAGTCTAGAGAGGAGGAGACTGAGGGGAGATCTCTACTGCTTAGAAGTATCTAAAGTCAGGAGGATGCTCTTCTAAGTGGTGCCCAGTGATAAGACAAGGGGTAATGGGCACAAACTGCAACACAGAAGGTTCCACCTAAACATAAGGAAAGTCTTTTTCACAGTGAGGGTAACAGAGCACAGGGCTCAGTGTTGAGACCAGTCTTGTTTAACATCTTTATCAATGACCTGGATGAGGGGATTGAATGCATCCTCAGTAAATTTGCAGATGACATGAAATATAGTGGGAGTGTTGAGCTGCTTGAGAGTAGGGAGGCACTGCAGAGGGATTTGGACAGGCTGGAGCAATGGGCTGAGGCCAATGGGATGAAGTTTAACAAAGCCAAGTGCTGGGCCACCCACTTCAGTCACAACAATCCCCAGCAGTTACAGCCTTGGGGAAGAGTGGCTGGAGAGCTGCCTGGTGGAAAACGACCTGGAGGTGTTGGTTGACAGCGGCTGAACAGGAGCCAGCAGGGCGCCCAGGTGGCCAAGAAGGCCAACAGCATCCTGGCCTGGATCAGGAACAGTGTCAACAGTTGGAGTTGGGAGGTGATGGCACCCCTGTACTCTGCACTCATGAGACTGCACCTCGAGTACTGGGTCCAGTTTTGGGTGCACAGGATAAGAAGGGCATTGAGGGGCTGGAGCGGGACTGGATTGGGGCCAGAGAGGGACAAGGACGTTGGGGAGAGGTCTGGAAAACAGGCCCTATGAAGAGTGGCTGAAAGACTGGGGTTATTTAGTCTAGAGAAGAGGAGGCTGAGAGGAAACCTTATTGGTCTCTACAGCTACCTCAAAGGAGGTTGTAGTGAGGGTGGTGCTGGTCTCTTCTCCCAAATTGCTAATGATAGGATGGGGGGAAATGGCCTCAGGTTGCATGAGGAGAGGTTTAGATTGGATCTTAGGAAGAAGTTTTTTACTGAGCGAGTGGTTGGGCACTGGAACAGGCTGCCCAGGGAGGAGTTTAAAAAATGAGTAGCTAGAGCACTTGAGGCCATGGTCTAGAGCTTAGAGAGATGTTGGGATGAGGGCTGGACCTGATGATCCTGGAGGCCCTTTCCAGCCATGATTATTCTATGTACAGCACTGTTACATTATCTACAGCTGCAGGTGGAGAAAGGTCTTGATTCTGCTTTTCAGCACAAGACCTCTGTGATTAGATTTGAGCTCCTCTTACAGAAAAGCTCACTCAGTAAAAAGTCCTTCCCAAGAATGACCTCCGAGCACACCGTATCTTTTCTTATACATCAGTTGTGACAATCCCTTCTACATAAGCAAATCCAGGGGTTTTATTTTGCCTGCCTACGTTTTAAGGCGACTGCATTTCTTACTGAACACAGATCTAAAAATACTCCAAGAACTGAAGTGTAAGCATTGAAAAGGTTTCTATAGGTTACATTCCAACGCTTATTTTCCAAGCGATCAGAACAAAACATTCGCTGCTTTATTTAGTCATTAAAGAATATGGACCAATGTCCTTTGCAACTGCTGACTTAGCCTGGCCTGCTAGAGAAGAATCTACAGACAGATGAAAAGCCACTTTCTGTGCACAGTTATGGCTACATAAGACAAGATTTTATACCCCTCTCCCAAAAATCTAAAATCCCTAAATAACTGTTAAAATGACCAGCCAGCAATGGGAATAGCAAAGTGTTTAATCAAAGTAATGGTAAACATCAAGAAGTCAGCTTATGATTCTGCTGTGGATTACAAAGCCCAAACGCATCTAGTGCTTTTTGACCTTGAGAAAGAGCTCATGACTCAATTTTTGTTTTGGAGAAGCAACTGAATTGCTTCACCCCACCCATCTCACTTACAGTGGCTGTAAACTCAATGCAGACAATCAGCAAAATGGACTTGTACCTGCTTTGCACCAGCATAAAGCTTACAGTCTATAGACACAAAGACAATTCCGTTGAAGCACTAAAACGCTCTCTAAGTTGGTGAGACTTTCATTTTGCCTCTGTAGGCTATGCCTTTTTTAGTGCTGCCATTGAAAAGCCATGACTGAGCAATTTTAGGCATGTGGCGACAAATACCTGTTTGCTTGCTCGTTTAAACGCAGTCCCTTTGGGCAGAAACTAAATGTTACTGATTGCTAATAACAGCTTGGAAATGGCTTAAAAGGGCACAACTTTGTTGATGCTGGCTGCCATTCTCACTATTGAATTTCACTAGTGTACTCCTTAAACTAGATGCAATTTCCTGGCAAACAGCACTTGAACTCACAGAGCTGGTTTTGCTTCATGAAGAGAGATGGTGATGCAGGTAGCTTTTCCTCTGCCCTCACTGGAAGCATCATTTTGTAGTATAAAATTATTCAAGCTAGGAAAACTGTTGCTGCTTCGTCATTCTGCTATAGTCTGACAGCAAAACACTCATAAACACACGCAGAAAGTATAACAGAAGATGTGCAGGGGCTGGAAAAACACATTGAGGCAGAGATCCACCCAAGATAAGCTGAAACACCCTTTCAACCCCCTTGTTACAGACCTTAGTTTTGAGGCATAGAACTAAGCGAGTGTGCTTGTTCTGGTTTTTCATAGAGAGTACTTTTGTCTTTATAAACTCCCTTAATTTAACATTTTCCCATTTCAATTGGGCTTTAATGAAAACATACAAAGGCAAAATCAGATAAAAATCAGTAAGTTAACGTAAGGCACAGGAAATACCAACTGATGGGCATAATTACAACTGTCTGCAAATAAACCTGGATCTTATCCAGAGAACTTTAATCTCTAGAGCCTGTAAGATTTCAGGTGTCACACAAGCTCACTATAGAGACAATCGAGATCAGAAGTCATAGTGGTCATTCAAAAAAAGGGCTAAGACAGTGTCCCTGCCGAAGCGCTGCTAGTTACTGGCAGCCAGTCGCAAAGACACATTCAGTCAAAGAGAAGACATTTAATTCTTGCCTTTCATTTAACTAAATACTTCATTGTACTACAGTCACTCAAGAAAACTGGATGATTTTGATACTATTTTTATGGTATCAGAATTAAACAAGTTAAATGCCCTTAATAAACTCTTTGCTTTTGTTTCTGGTTAATCACGGGTCTCCAACACAGCTACTCCATGTACAAAACATTTTTACAGCTTAAAATAGTGCCAAGTATAGCTTTTCACCATAAAACTTATGATATGCAAGCATGTTTGTTTAGTAGGTCTTACCTCCAGAAGTCCATCTTCAGGTAGGTCTGTGCAGTGGACAGCATTCTGAACCTTGTTCTTTCCAAAGACAGCACGCAGAGTTCCAGGTCGGAGATGGCGGGCTATTTCCTAATGAACACAACAGCAGAAGACCTTTGTGAACAATGCTGTTCATTAGATTGTGGATGCAACAGTATCTTGTAAAGCAGAACATTATCGTGCTATTAATATATGTGTGGAACACTACAGAAGAAGGGAAATGCCAGCTTCCACTGCACAACTGCTGAAAAACCATGACTCAGATTGTGAAAACTGCTTGCAGCTGAGCCAGCTAAATCAACCCAGGTGAGATGCAGGGCCTCTCATATGAAAGACAGACTTTCCTAACATCTGTGTTAATACAATTAGCTCACGTTAACACCTTTGCAGCTTCCAAGCACAGAATGTGCTGACTGTAGTGAGCAGACACACATGCATCACTCTGCAGAATGACTCCATCCCTTAACACTGAAGTATTTGCCTCAGCACTTGACTTACACAAAGCCTAGCTACTCAAAAGCCCTGTGGTCTTCTCTGTGGTGCTTCTCTGACTTCATGACTTCTGTCAACATCCAATCCCCTTTGAAGATCAGCCCAGATTTCTGCTACATCTTTCTGTGCTCTTTGAAGCTGACATTTCAATGATCTTCTTCATGTACAATGCCAAACACCTCCTCGGTCTCTCAGAGTGTTTCACTTACTACACTAGATACCAATCAGGTCACAAAAACCACCCCTTTCCTACACATTTACTATGGCGTAATTTACTACATCGTCACTGCCTATCCTCTCTATTGCTCCTTCTTTCAAACTGTAATGCAGTCCTATTGTATTTATCTGTGCTACTTCCTCGTAGTGTTGTCTGTTATACCCTTTCCCATGCCAACTGTGCTACATCTTGTTGGCTTCTCTTCACAACTCCCTGTAGCTGTTCTCCAAGCCTACCCTATGCACAGCATGCCTCCTTTCAGAACTCTGTGGTGATGGCATTAACCCAGTTTTCTCTCCTTAAAACCTTCTGGACTTTCTTCCACGAGTGCCTCCTAAGCACTGCTGCCTCTGAGAGGGCAGGGCAATGACAAGCTCACACTACAGCTGCTGAACAGAAAACAAGCACCACCGGTCCCCGAACACTATTTTATCGAGGTTTCTGGGTGATGTGGGTGGGGTTCCCTTAATGGGAAAGCTCGGGGTAGAAGAGAACACAGCCGCTGAGTTTTGAGTGCTCTCGCAGGAGAAGCCGGGCAAACACCGCAGGAGGTGCAGAGCTGGAGCCTTTAAGGGCAGCGAAACCAGAAGTTGCGCTCAGACCGCACACAGCAGCGACAGCGCTAGCCGCTTTAGCTGCTTCAGCAGCCAGGGAGTGAAAAAAAAATAAAACAATGGCAGCAGAGGAGAACCAGGCTTTAGTCAACACTGCACATGGATGTGGGAACCCAAACAGAGGTCCCCCAAGAGGATGAGGCTGTGCAGGTGACAGGCTGCCAGGAATGTAGCACTCTTTTACGTATTCCTGGCTGCATATGGTGCGAGCAGGTAGATTATCTGCTTGACTGGGCAGCACAGTTGCAAGATGAGGTTGAAAAGCTGCAAGCTGAATTCGAAAGGCTCAGGAGAATTAGAGAGGCTGAAATAGAGGTAGACTGGTGGAGCCAGGCTCAGCAGTCTGGACAACGACTAAATAAGAGCCAGATTCAGGGGGAGCCTGTATCCTATAGTTCTCAGGTGAAGGACAGAAGCCCAGGTAGAAGGGGTGAGTGGAGCCAAGTGCAGGGTCATGGCAGAATGCGAGTACCACCCTTGCCTGCCTCACCTCCCCAGTTGCCACTGAGTAATAGATATAAGTCCCTGTTGGAAGACAGCCACTCTAATAAGCATATACAGAACCCACACTGGATGTTCTCGCAAAGTCACATAAATCCAGGAAGTCTTCCAGTAATATGACAACCTCCTCCACATAGAAGAGAAGGGTCCTAGTTATTGGAGACTCGCTCCTGAAAGGGACTGAGGGCCCAATATGCAGAGCTGACCCTCCTCATAGGAAAGTCTACAGTTTATCTGGAGCCTGAATCAGGGACATCACTAGGATGCTCCCTAAGCTGGTGAGATCAGCTGACTGTAACACACTGCTGATCGTCCAGACAGGTGGGGAGGAAGTTGTATTCCATAGCCTCAGGGGAATGAAGAAAGGCCTTAAGGCATTAGAACGTTTGGTGAAAGACGCTGGGGCACAAATTGTATTCTCGTCATTTCTTCCATTTTGGGGTGAGGACACAGGCAGGAATAGAAGGACTCAGTCCACTCAGCCTGGCAATAAGACTGGTGTTATAGGCAGAGCTTTGGGTTCTTTGATGATAATAACCCGTTTTATCAGACACCAGACCTTGCAGATACACATGGGAGGGGTTTATCTCAGAGGGAAAAAAGGGTTCTGGGGCAGGAGTTGGCAGGACTCATTCAGAGGACTTTAAACTACCTTTGAGGTGGAGTGGGATAGTTGATGGGTACGCACCAGTGGGACAGAGCTCTGGTCTTAATGAAAACCAGGTGGCCTCTTGCTGTCCTAGCGGGAAATCGGAGCGCTCAGGGGTGATTATAAGGCTCTGGTGAGAGAATGTAGGGACACAACTAGAAAAGGCAAGGCCTTGTGCAATTAAACCTTGCAAGAGAGGTCAAGGGCAACAAAAAGAGCTTCTTCAAATACACTGCAAGTAAAACTAAAACTAGAGGCAATGTAGGCCCCCTGCTGAGTGAGGTAGGTGTATCCTGTGGCAGAGGATACAGAGAAAGCAGATACTGAATACCTTCTTTGCCTCTGTCTATACTCCTGGGGGCTGTCTTGGTATCAAGCCCCGGACTGCTGAGGCTCTAAAGGAAGTAGAGGCAAGATAGGAGCCTGCCTTGGTTGATGAGGACTGCGTTAGGGATAAGTTGAGCAAACTGGATGTACAGAAATCCATGGGCCCTGATGAGATGCACCCGCAAGTGCCAAGGGAGATGGCAGAAGTCATTGCTAAGCCTCTCTCCATCATCTTTTCTAAGTCACGGGGACCAGGAGAGGTGCCTGTGGACTGGAGGATAGTAAACGTCACTCCAATCTTCAAAAAGGGAAAGGAGGAGGACCCAGGTAACTATAGACCGGTCAGCCTCACCTCCATCCCAGCAAAGGTGATGGAACAATTTGTCCTGGACGCTGTCTCTAGGCACATCAAGGACAAGAGGGTCAACAGGGACAGTCAGCATGGCTTCACCAAGGGGAAGTCATTCTTGACCAATGTGATAGCCTTTTATGAGGGCATAACCATAGATGATGGTAGAGCGGTGGATGTGGTCTATCTTGACTTCAGTAAGACAGTTGATACAGTCTCACATGGCATCCTCACAGCCAAAATGAGGCAGCCACGAAGATGATTGGGCAGTGAGGTGGATTGTGAACTGGCTGCAAGATAGCAGCCAGAGAGTAGTGATCAATGGGACAGAGTCTAGTTGGACGCCTGTATCTAGTGGAGTGTCCCAGGGGTCAGTGCTGGGACCAGTCCTGTTCAATCTGGATGAGGGATTAGGGTGCACTGTCAGCAAGTTTTCTGATGACACAAAGCTGGGTGGTGTCGCCGACACCCCAGCAGACTGTGCTGCCATTCAGTGAGACCTGGACAGGCTG
>JAOXOE010043171.1:0-38651 GCA_028565055.1 Phoeniculus purpureus | reverse complement strand
TTCCCAGCATTTTCATTCACAGTGCATACACACACCCCACGACACAATTCTAAATTTTGCAGAGGAGAGCCTGTGTTTTACAAAGCAGTTATTCACTGATTAAAACCTCAGTTTGGATACTTCAGCTAGCAGAAGCAAAAATGGCTAGAAAAGGATAGAAGTTGAAAGGAAAAATGAAGGAATAAAACCAAGACAGATGATGTGAAGTGCTATTGATCATAAAGAAAAAATACCTGCCCACTAATCCTCATCTGATGTAGTCTTCCCTATTTACATAGCAATCGAACACAACAAGGGTGAGGAGGCCATTAAGAAAGTCTCAGTTATAATGACAAGTATAATAGCAAGGTCAACTCTGTTCCTCTTGGTCCAAAGAGGAAACCTATGATTCTGAGATTCATCTTGGCTCAGTGGAGACTTCTGTACTATAAACACCTAGAGGTGAGTCCAAATCCTCCCTGCAATAAATTCAGTAAAGCAAAATAAGTCTCCACACATACTACACTGACTCAGGATAAGATGTTCCATCTTCTAGGGTGTTCCTAGCCCTGCATCAGGTATATAATCATCTCCAGATGGCCTGCACTGACACAGTTCTTCACACTGCAGAGGTCAAAAGTTTAAACTTTGACAACTGGTAAAAAAGCAGTTCAGCATCAGACAGAGCATCGATTTTCCATCACGGTCCTATCAAGTTCAGCTTTCCAGGTCACACTTCATTCACTGAAGAGCAGGGTTTGTATTACCTAAGAAAACAATAGGTGAATCATAGAACCAACACTACCCAGGGCGCTCAAAGATTTGTGCTATTCCTTTTGTTAAAAAGGAGAGGCTTAACATATATATATATATATGCAAATATTTTTATATATATATAAATACTTACCATGTGATCTTAACAAGGGTAAAATACACCACTTGTTCAGTTTGCTGCTAGTGGTGATGCACATCCGAATGATGCAAAAACACAGCAAGACTGCCCAGACTTATCCAGCCATACGTTTACATTTCCAGTGTTGCAATGAATTCAGAGGTCTCTTGCTCTTCAGTCACACCCCAGAAAAGTCAGATATGTCCTTTGACAGTTCCCGAAATGAATATTGCTCTCAGACATCAGGATCCATCCAATAACTCCAGACTGTCTGGAAGATGCATTGAGGGGAGTTTTCTGCAAATTGTACCTTGAATTTTTAGTTTTAGTTCAGTTTTAGAAGCCCCCAAGCACAGCTAAATGTCAAATAATTTGCATGCTTCTTCTCCAAATTCCCTAGCAAAGCATGGGTAAACTCATTTAGATAAAGCTACATCTTCTCCATAGACAAAATATTTAGTTCCTCAAAACCATCCCAGGTGATGACTTTTTTTTACTAAATTTGTACACTGCCACCCACGAATAATTTGAGACTATCTTACATTTTGTTTGAACAGATAACTTGGAACACCTGCATGACAAAAGAAAGCAAAGTGAATCATAAGTCTAGTGCTGGTGAGTGCTGGTAGTCACCACTTTTAAGCCAATGCTGCATTATGCTTCTCCATAACCAGTCACAGAAAGAAGACTACTCAGAAGGCTACTGATGAACAGCTTCAGATCACCAGAATCTCTAAGCCTTGGCAGTCAGTTTTGTTCTTCAACAATAAGAAGGGCAAAAACTAATGGTAGTGAAAAGCCTGTCTCTGAAATTGCAGTATGCAGCCTGTAACATGTTCCAAAAAAACTCCACATATTTCATTTGTTCCTATAGTATTCCACCCTCCTCTTTTAAGGAGAAACTGTTTTAACCTGACATTTAACATTTTCTACCTCTTTGAAGTTCTACTTAATTTTCACTCTAGCTCTCTTGTTCTCTATTCAACACACATTCACACTTTCCAGTTGGTTATTCACTTTCTAGTACCCTATTTCTCTCTCAGAGACATTACCTTCACTGCCCTGGAGAGATTACTCTGGTCTCTAACTGCCATCAAAATCACCAAGTCCAAAGCACCCACCATGTATGGCAGATCTGTCACAACCACTGTACCAGGGGAAAAAAACCCCACATCAATATTCATATAAAATACCCTTATATGGGAGACTTCATATTCAGTAGTGTTGAGATTGCAACCAAGATATTGTCTCAAAATAAATTACTACATGGACTTAAACTGTCACTTCACCCCCTCAGCTGTGAACCTCTCCAAATCCAGCATGTGAAGTCATCGATCAGTGTAATCACTCAGAAGAGGGTGACTTGCACATTCTGTCATCAAATGCAGGACTCCACTCACCATTAGCTGCTTTTTGTTCTGCAAAATGGGCTTCCACTGGCCATGTTCTACTCTCCTATCGCAGCCAAGGGCCAGCCAAGACACTAAAGATACAGAAGATGCCCATGCTTGTCCTTTTACATTCTCATCCAAGAAAGTTCTAGCCCACGTCCCAAGTTTTGTTCCTTTTTCTCTCAAAAAAAGGTTTTCCCTAATGCTGACCCTTTCTCAGTTTCCCATTTGCTAAGTTCTTCCCCATACTTTCACTTCTTTGTCACTGTCCCCACAACACATCCTTGTTCTTTGTGCCAGTACTGGCTTATTCTGTCTTCCAGTCACTAACAACTAGCGGTTTAGCAGAGGAAGAACTTCTTAAATAAAGCAATCAGCTTTTGATTGAAAACAGGAGAGCACAGAAGCATCACTTCACTTCCTGCTTCTCTACTTGAAGAGACAGAAAAAACCCTGCAGAACTTACTCTCTGTTATGAGCATGATGCTGCTTCCACAGCAAAGAAAAATAAATAATCAAGAAATGGCCAAAAATGCCTTTAGCAGTACTCAGCAGGGCTCTGAGGTAGACTCACAAGCTTTAACTGTGCAATCCAGATAGTTCTCAGGTTCAGACTCTCTAATTTCTAGAGCACTTGTTTAGACACAACCCCTATCTTATTCACTACTGCTCTTTGCTCTGGGGGAATTTATGACTGGTTCTGGCATCTCACTCTGATTCTCCTTTGCAAGCACTGAAACAGAATTCATTTCATTTCTTAGCACTTCCCTTGCTTTTGTCAATAAATTACTGCTGCCTCTGAACAGAGGCCGGGTTGCCTCCTCCACTGACCTTTTGTTGCTTATAAATTTCTTATTATTTACCATAACCTTTTCTGCAACCCTCTTTTCATCTTTCACCTTTGCTTTCCACATTTTTATTCTCCCCAAGTCTTCTGAGCCCACAGTATTTTTAAGTCCTCTTTAGCTGTTCTTTTATAGCAACCATTTGATTCTTTTGAGGTGTGGTTTTCATGCACACACACACACACATATAATTTATTGCTTGTTCAGGTCAGCCTGAAACCCCAGAGCACGGCAATACACTGACCAAGAGTAAAGGGTGAAATATTTTAATCATAACTGAAATTGTTTCTGGTCAAGGGTGCTCTCACATTCAGTAATTCTGTTTTATCCCAACACAGCACACTGCAGACTCCTTGGGTGCTTTAAA
This sequence comes from Phoeniculus purpureus, assembly GCA_028565055.1. Lineage (NCBI taxonomy): Eukaryota > Metazoa > Chordata > Aves > Bucerotiformes > Phoeniculidae > Phoeniculus > Phoeniculus purpureus. The sequence continues at coordinate 35,177 of JAOXOE010043171.1, read as the reverse complement.
CTGTGGTCAAAAAGAAGCATTCAAATTTTATATGTGAGGTGAAATCATATCACAAACTGAGGAATTGGTCCCGGGCATTATAAAGATGTCCTAATGCAGAAACAGTTCTGCAAGAGCAGAACTAGCTTTCCATAGACAGAGAGCGAGAGTTGCAGTTGTTTAGCCTGAAGAGGAGAAAGCTCTGGGGAGACCTCATAGCAACCTTTCAACCCCTGAAAGGGACTGTCAGAAGGCTGGGAAAGACTGTTCACCAAGGGCAGGGAATGATAGGATAAAGGGTCGTGGTTTTAAGCTGGAAAAAGGTAGATTTAGGCTGGACATCAGCAAAAAGTTCTTGAATCTGAGGGTGGTAGATTCCTGGAACAGGCTGCCCAGAGAGGTGGTAGAGGCCTCATCCCTGGAGCCGTTCAAGGTCAGGATGGCTGGGACTCTGAGCAACCTGTTCTAGTTAGAGATGTCCCTGCTTCTTGTAGGGGGATTGGACTAGGTGATGTTTGGAGGTCCCTTCCAACCCAACACACTGCATGATTCAATTATTAATATCGGTTCTGGTATAATAGCTAAGTCTGCTCTTTTTCTTGACATCTACTAGCATTGTGTGTAAGCTGGTAGCCACTCAAGAAAGCAGAAGCACTAAACTGGAATGGTCTGAGTTACAGCTGCACTAAATCTCTCACAGCTGCTGGAAACTGTCTACCTGTCAGAAGTTCCAAGAAGATCCATAAGAGCATCTAACCATTTCAGACATCCTCCAAACAAGCAGCAGAATGCGTGCAATGAAAGCAAAGCCTGCCACTGCCAGGCTTTCATTTACAGCCTAAAATACTGCATTTCCAGCCTGGTGGTTTAACTTTGCACAAACACAAGTAATTTTCCTTTGCCACGTGCACTGTGGGAAGATGATGTTTGACTCAAGCATGCTAAATAAAACAGGAAAAAATAAAACCAGACAGCCTGATCCGGAGCAACCATCAGTCACATGCCTTTAGTATATATCGCTCCTCTCTCATTCACTGGTAAACGTTTGTGTCATCTGTCAGTGCTGATTGCACATGCTAGTTCTGCTGTTGGGGGTTTTTGTTACTTCCTAATTTAGGCCACGTTATATTTAGGACATGTCTTGCATACAAATCACAGACTATCTATTCACTGAATAGATTCTAAGCACCAGAACTGTTCCAATATCCACTCTCAAGAGACAGAAAGGCTTGAAAATTGATGCAGCAAAATTGAGGTGCCACAAGGGTATGTAGCATCAAGGTTTGTATCTTAAAATGGTTATCACCACCACCTATGATTAAAAGACACATATACTCCACCAAAAGATGATGTAACTTGTAAGCAGCAAACAACTCCATAGTTCTCATAGTTTTGGTCATAAAGGGAAAAGTACTGATTAGCCAAAAAAGGAACATTTGGCCAAGCCATAGGGGCAATAACATAAGTTAAATGCTTGTTTAGAAATGTCAAGCAACCATAACATCACATAGTAGAACTACATTAAACTTCACAGTTTCTGTGGAAATGTCTTTATGCTTTTCATTTGAATAAGAGATACCCAGTGTGTGAAGAATTTCCTGGGACAGATCCAAAAGCTTTCTACTGGAATTCCCACCTTCTAATCTGCTACTCACCTACTCTTGGGGTTCAGTGCTGTGTGAGGCAGCAGCTGCCCCGAACACAATCTCGGGTAACTGGCACAAGTAGGATAAAACATTTTTACATCCCATACAATTACACATAAATGTAACATCAAGACCTTAAGAATCAGCACTGGTGTTTTTTGCAAACTTGTCTAGATGTTTATTCACGACATAAGTGACACTGACATCACTTCAGAGAAACTGGATAAAGCTGTAATTTAGCACTGCCCAGCATATAGGCAGCCAGACCATTTTCCAAGGTCCCTTCCAATCCCTAAGGTTCCGTGATCCCGTGATTCTGTAAAATAAAATAGCTGCCTCTCTACCTCCAAAAACCAAAACTGCACTTCTTTTCCTTCATCTCACACAGCTGCCCTGACAAGAATCAGCTATTCCAGCAACATATGTTCAGTTACTGCAGAGCCAATGACTGTTTGAACAACTGCAAAAATATTTCACTGGGATCTTTTCTTCTTCTTTTCATAATGCAGAATATACTCTGGGATAATATGTGCTGTTAATGCATATTGATTTTTGCAAATACGATGATACTAGAGTATGCATAAGGTTACAAAACACATAGCTCTAAATATTTGTTGTGCTTACTGAAAGCACAATCAACAGCATTTCTACAGAAAATACAAAGCTGAGATGAAAACAGCTGACAAAAGAGAAAGACGATGATCCAGGTTGAAAAGCTTCTGGGCTACTTTTGTTTGTTTTGTTTTTCCAACCACATTTCTGTTTACTGGATCCTCCTCACTAGTTGGAAGATCACAAGCTAAGGAAAACAACTCTTAATAGGAAGGAAAATAACAAACCAGTAAAAACATAGCAACTGTGGGTTTGACTCACAAAAGCCTGGAGAGCAATTAAGGATCAGGTTGTTCTCGCCTGATAATGATGCACACTCCGCTTTATATTGAATGAGGGCTCAACATTTGTTAAAGCTCAGTCAGGAGACCCATGCTCATACTGCTCTACACCCTCAACCTCATTAAAAACTCCACAATGCATCCCATGTGAGGCTCTGCTGAGACTGACAACCATATAGTATTGTTCCAAAACACACAAAACAAGGGTATAGCTTAAAGTGTCACAATGAAATGAAATTACAAAAGCAATCCAAGAATTAAGCAGAGAAAGCACCTAAGTGAGGCTCATTTCCAACCTCTCTTTAAATAATACCTTCTATTTGCTGCCCAGACTTGTTTGTAATTCCCCAGATGGATCTCTTGTTTCTCAGGAGGACTCTCTAACATAAATTGCAGTTTAATGCCAGTCAGACAAAACCCAAATCCTTTGTTTCCCATTAATTCCAGTACACACAGCATGTACTAATCCAAACACTCTCTTCCCTGTTGCTATCCACTCCCAGAACTTCATTAAGTTCTATCCAGCTAGAAAGTGGTTAAGGTTGGAAGTAAGTAAGGGTGTCCAGAAACCCTCCACAAGCACTCAGAACAAAACTGCAGAGCAAAAATTCCAAAGCAGATCTTGTGCACAGCAAAAGGGTGGCTGCAAAAGGAAATGCAATGGTGGGTGCGAGGGGTGTCACAGTTCATACACCTCCCCCTTAATTACAGCTTCTGAGAGAAACCTGCAACTTGCTCCCTGCCCGTTTTTCTGTCTCCATCACGGAGATCCAGGTAGCAATGTCAGCGTAAAAAAAACCCCCTTACACAGTGAAGGTGAAGTTGAGGGTCAACGCTGAAATACATCTCAGTCTCTAGGTCTGTGTGGATTTGACAGCATGCTAAATAAAAGACTCCCTTATCGAAAGGATTTCACTGCATACCCCTTGCTACCTTTAATTTCACCCCAATTCACACAAAATTCAAGCATTAGCATGAAACCAACTCAAAATATCCTCTCACAGCTAAGAGCTGTTTGTTCATTTTGTGTTGGTGAGTGTTTGGTTTCGTTTGGGTGTTTTAAATTCAGGCTGTCCATCAAGCTTTCACAAATATCAGGCACCTTGATTTATTTACCTGACAAGTTGCATAATCAGAAATCTGCCTGGAAAACTGCTTGTCAGACAAAGTGGAAGATGGAAACTAGCTGTATAACTGACTGGGAGGAGGAGCAGGTACTAATCACAGCACTTAACTATCCTGCCTTTGTACTGCCCCACCAAAACAAAACCTAACACAGAATATGGGGAAATAGATTTCCCATGTCAGAGGTCAGAGCTCCCACAACATAGTCTCTTCCTCTGTTGGTGCAGCTCTAACCACCAGTGGAGAGGTTCAGAGTGCTGAGTAACAAACAAGTTGAGAAAAGAAGATCACTGAGGAAAGCCAGAAACCAGAGATCTGATTCAAATGAAGTGGTGCTGTAACCTTTAAGCCAGGTCAGATCAGGCCCTTTTGCTTTGATGGAGAGGTTTGGTCACCGTGATAACTCCCACCAATTTTATGGATTTCTAAATAGACCCTGAACCATCATTCTTTCCTTACACTATATTTGAAAGGTGAGTCAATAAGGAAGTAGCCAGCTTAATTAGCTCATTGACTATCAAGGGAATATGCATCGCTGTTCAGCCACAAAAGTAATTTCCTACTGAACTGGCAACACACAGAAAATGCAGCAGCCAAGAGCTGAACTTCTTACAAGAAGGCTGTGAAGCACTGAGCAAACACTGTAAGAATATCTTCGCATTCATTTACTTGTCCGTCCATGTCACCTAAACTCCTAGAAGCCAAAGAAATGCACAACCACCTCTAACTCATGCCTGGTTCCCAAGAACCAAACAGCATTAAATAGGGTTATATCATCAAAAGGCAGCACTGCCAGGGTACACAGCACTCAGCAGCACAGCTCAAACCTGGCTTAGAAGAGTCTTCAGCACAAGCTGCATTTTTAGAGTCACCACAAGGTTTCAAGCAGTTACAGTGAGGACTCCCTGTCCATTTGTCAAAACTTACATAACACTTGTGATCTTAAGGTTTATAAACCTTTAAGATTTAAAAACTGTGTTTTCAACGACGCTCTGCTCCTCCCACTGTGGTGATGCACAGCCCTAACTGGTTCACTATTGCTTCTGTGCTAGGTACCAAAACATTCCATCGGGAAGGGTAATTCTTGCCCAGCTAATTCTCTCCAGTCTTCAGATCTCTCCCCAAACAATGTGTGTCTGCCCATAAGCAGAGTTACTTGTTTTCTGAAACTGCCCTGGTATGGCTGTGTCTTCTTTAAAGCAAATGTAGAAAAATTAACAGTCAACAAAGCAATCTGGTCCAAATTAAAGACTTGAGTAAGAACAAACAAGCAATTGTGCAAATTTCATATCAAACAATACGTGTGCAAGTGCCACACCACAGGAGTTTCTCCCAAAACCAGATACAGGCACTGATAAATCACACGAACATCAAGTACAAAATTACTAACTGACAGGATTATTCACAGAGTCGCAGAATTACTGAGGCTGGAAAAGCCCTCTGAGCTCATCCAGCCCAGCCCAAGACCTAACATCACCACATCGGCCAGACCAGGGCACTAAGGGCCACAGCCAGTCTGCCCTTAAACATCTCCACAGCCAGGGACTCCACCACTGCCCTGGGCAGTCCGTTCCAGTGTCTGATCTCCCTTTCCATGAGGAAGGGCTTCCTAACATCCAATCTAACCCTTCCCCAGTGCAGCTTCAGGCCCTGCCTGTTCATCCTGTCACTGCTTGCCTGGGAGAAGAGCCCAACACCCACCTGACTGCAACTTGCCTTCAGGGAGTTGTAGAGAGGGAGAAGGTCCCACCAAGTTGTCTCTTCTCCAGGCTAAACACCGCCAGCTCGCTCAGCCTTACCTCATCAGACATTCCCTGCAGTCCCTTCCCCAGCCTCATTGCTTCTCTGGACCCTCTCCAGCCCCCTCAATCTCTTTCCCAAAGTGAGGGGCCCAACACTCCCCCCAGTACTTGAAGGGAGGCCTCACCATTGCCCCAAACCGGGGCAGAATTACATCCTTTGTCCTGCTGGCCACACTACTGCTGATCCAAGCCAGGATGCCATTGGCCTTCTGGGCCACTTGAACACATTTTCAATATTTGCCAAAAGAGACTCAAAAGAATGACTGAGCTTGCACCAGATCTATAGAGATCTGCCCCAATTTCTCACTAGGAATGGGCCAATGCACATTTACACGCAGCCTGCTCATGCTTCCAGGGGTCATTATCACACTTAATTGCACAGTAATTAAAGTTTGCCTTCAACAAAATCTCTTGAAGTGTTTTCAAGAAGCAGTGAAAATTTTGAAGGGAATCCATGCCACAAACCAAGAAATAATCTGCAAAAATAGCTATCTGGGATTGAGGGAACAGGTGCTCTGACAGTAAAGAAAGAAACTCAAATTAAGGTTCAATTCCTGCCCTTATTGCACAGTTTGACCTACAGTGAATTGATTTCTGTTAGCCTCAGATACCTCTTCTATTGCCTTCTTCCTTGGAAAGGGATCAGGGGGCTTTAGTTTGTGGATTCTTTTGGAGACAGGATGTTTCTCCAGTATTTGCATACAATAGATGCCACTCCAAAACATGTGTAACTAGCAACATGTTCTATATTACATACAGTAAAAATAGATCATATTTTTGATTCAGTAGTTGTACGCCATACTTTGTGCCAAACACCTCAATTACAAAGAGCAACTGATTAACTTCACTCCACAATATCCTAGACTCCAAAACACAGGCACTGTGATGCCTGAAAGCTAGGAGGTTTTTCTGTACCTGTGGGGAGCTCAAGAATCGCTCACTGAAAATTCATTCTAGTTGTAGCCCTTTGGGAAGTTGCGTACATTATCCTTTGATACAGGTGGTATAATGTTCTGCTGACTCAGCAGTAGAAGAAGTGCTCTGTCAGACATGTTCAGGTTTTTGTATTGTAAATGAATGCAGAGCTGCAGGCACACGAACAGCTATTCAGTAACAGCTTTGCTGTTGGTGAGCAAAAATATATCATAAATCATCAAGAGAAGGAAATTCACCATGAAGAGCACTGGAACGGGCTGCCCAAGGGTTGTGAAATTTACTTCTCTGAAGATATTTAAAACCCACCTGGATATGTTCCTGTGTGGCATGGTCTAGGTGATCCTGCTCTGGCAGGGGGATTGGACTAGATGATCTCTTGAGGTCCCTTCCAGTCCCTAATGTTCTGCGATTCTGTGAATGCTTCAGGCTGGAAAGGACCTTTAAAGGCCATCTAGTTGAACTCCACTGCAGTGAGCAGGGACATCTTCAACTAGATCACATTGCTCAGAGCCCCATCCTGCCTGACCTGGAATATCTCAGGGATAAGGCTTCTACCACCTCTCATCAGGGCAACTGGTTCCAGTGTTTTGCCACTGTCATTGTAAAACATTTATTATATCTCGCCTAAAAATCTCTAGTCTTTTTGTTTAGAACTATCAACTGCTGCAACATGCCTTGATAAAATATTGAACACCTTGGAGTCCACTACTTCTTCATAGACCAGAGTCTTCCTCTTGACTGTACCAGAGCATACTGTAGCAGTTCTGAAACCTCAAGGATGTCTTAAATGTTCTTTTTGAAAATGAGGCCAAGTCTTGGCTAGGAACATCTGTCAGTTGCTTAGATTTGCATGACAGCTTTGGCTATCCACGAGTTTGCTTTGTTCATCTTGCAACTCTGCTCAAACTGTGGATCCAAGAACCTGGCTTTCTTTTTCATCTAATCAATAATACCAATAAAACTCTCTTTTTTTCTGAACTGGTGATATGGTTAAACAAAAAGCTTATTGTGTTCAAAGATACTGCAAATAGCTCAAGTTTTATTGAGCTAAGCAGCATTCTAATCCACTGGTTCCCAAGACCATTCAATGCATATATTTATCCCCCTCCTAAAATAAGGAACACCTATAAAAAAGGCTCATTAACTTTGTGTGAATCTCCTCACTGCATGAATAGCTTGGACAGGCAATTAGCTTTGGCACCTTGTTTTACATCTTAGCCTACTCGTAACAAAGGCTCAGAAGTTCATATAAGTAGATGCTGTAATCTTCTTGTGTTCAGCTAAAGCCCCACCACAGCTTTGTCAGAGAAGAGTGTGCCTTGGCTTCTCTTTGTGTGTGTTTAACAGAGCTGTGATGTTCCACGGGGATACATCAGCAGGAAGTTGCCAGGAGCCTTCCCTGAAACTAAGTTTATCCTGTTATATCACTTCTTACTGTAGATACTTGATAACTCTGTAGCTATTTACAGATCACAGATTCATCAAAGTTGGAAAGGACCTCAAGAGATCATAAGGTCCAAACCCCCACCCAAGCTGGACTGTCTAAAGCACTGCAGCCAGGCATTTAGCAGCTTTCTAGCCTAAGGCCAGCTGAAGGCTGACTGCTGTAACTTAAAATAATCTATTAGGGTTGCACAGACTCAAGGTGCATCTGATCTGTATTGATAGCAGAAGGACACTTAATCCTCCCTAAACAGAAGGAATGGTTGGCCTCCTACAAGCCAGGAGACCCTGACACTTAGGGCTCAAAGATTATGCTAATTAAGAGACTGTCAACTTCAAGAGAGAACTTGTGGTCTGTGTGTCCCTTAATTAAACTATCCCAATTATATCACAGAATCATAGATTCATAGAATTGTTAAGGTTGGAAGAGACCTACAAGATCATCCAGTCCAACTCAACTCCACCCTGCCCACTAGATCATGTCCCCCAGGGCCACATCTACTCATGTTTTTGAACCCCTCCACGGATGGCAACCCCACCTCCTCTGTGAGCAGCCTGTTCCAATCCTTTACCACTCTTTCAGTAAAGTAATTCCTCCTAAAGTCCAACTTAATCCTCTCCTGGCACAACCTGAGGCTGTTTCCTCTTGACCTATAACTAGTGACCTAAGAGAAGACACTGACCCCCCCACCTCTCTACAACCTGCTTTCAGGTAGCTGTAAAGAGCAATAAGGTCTCTCCTCAGCCTCCTTTTCTCCAGACTGAACAACTTTAGTTCCCTCATCTGTTTCTTTTAAAACCTGGCCTCCAGGCCCTTCACCAGCTAATTTGGATTGTATAAATGAGTGAATGTTTCATAGTTCAGGGAGCTCACTTTGGAGATGACCACTTGGCTTCCAGCTTGGCGCAAACCAACAAAGACATACTTTGGCCTTGTATGTGGATTGGCTGTTAGCATCCTGGGCAAAAGAACCCAGATTTTGGGAAAACTTTAGAATGTAGACTTCTTTGGGAAGTCATTTGTGTTCATCTTTTGGGGCTTAGGAAAAAAAAGGCAAAATCTTTATGCTGCAGCTGAAACTTTCAGCCTGGAATTAACCAGACCTTAAAAACCCAGGCAAGAGCGGAGAAGGCACCAGTTTTGTCACTCATGTTGAAATCCAAGAGCCAACACTCAAGGTTTAAAACCAAAGAGAATAATGCCATCCTAACTTGTTAAAAGAAAGAGATTAGGACAGCACAAAGATAAGTAACTCGAAGGTGATGAGCAGGTGTGTACAATGAGGCTTTTGGCACAGTACTACTGGTGAACAAAAGTCAAAGAACTATAACACAACTACACTATAGAGCAGTGTTTCTACATTTGCTTGCAAGCTACTCTTGGTAAGAAACCGCAGGCAGAACACATCCTTCCCTGTGGTATTTTGCCTGATGTATTTTGATACAACATGGCTAGATCTTAGAATCATAGCATCATTAGGCATTGGAAATGACCTTGAAAGATCATCTAGTCCAATCCAAGAAACCCATCAAATGCCTAACTATGAGTTGGGCAAGTGACAGTACCAATCGACTCGAGAAGTTAAATGTACACACTGCCTCATGTCTTTCACCTGTCAAACAGTGAACTCATTTTCTAAGTGTTTAAATGATACTTTACATTCAACTGATTCTCAAACAAAGATCAGCTTATGCTACAATGGCAAGCTATAATCATAGAAGGGCTAGCCAAATCAACTGAAGTCTGTACAGTCTCCATAATGCAGTTCTACTTGTCTGTGACCATTCAGTAAGTTTGCTTGTTGTTCTTCCAGTGCTTTGAGGGGTGAGTCACTGATGGGCAGTCATCTGTAAAGCACAAGAGCAACGTAAAATTCTAACTTCCTGAACCAATAATATTTAAAATCTATTTGGGGAACACCTTTGTATAGATCCTTGACCACAGATTTGTACTATCCCTGCAATGAAAACTTAAGTCACTGTTACTGGAAAATCCACACACAGGGGAACCTGAACTCAGGCAGTTACTTCAACCTTTAGCTGATTTTTAGCACTGCACATCATTTATTAATTCATGTACAAAATGTGCAGGAGACTTCAAAAATAACTTCCTACTCAGCTTTAATATTAGGGACTCAGAACTTGCAGCTCTACTTACACAATCTCAGCCATGCACCAGCAGCTGCAGCACAAGGGTTTGCTGTCAGTGCTGAGGTAAAATTGAGATTTTAGACAGAAATTGCCCTCACGTTTCAGAGTGTTTAGCACTGGGAATAAGGCGTCTTTATGCATCATTGAACAGTATATGTTTTGCTTTGTAACTGAAAATAGAATCTCAACAAATGAGGAGAAACTGGGGAAATATCTTTCGCCACCCTTTCCTTCCTCTGCTATAAAATCTTCCATCAAGTAAGAAAATTTATAAACCTGAAGAAGGCAGAGATACAGATGCTGCACTTCTGTGCTTTGTTGTTGGTAGAAGGTAGAACACCAAGATGTTAGCACAGTGAAAACACAATCACCTGTGTCCTTAACACAGAAAAAAACCCTCTCATACCTCTTGCAATTGATTCAAGAGGTTATATCTCACCAGCAACACCGTCCTGGGAGCTATAAAATTCCTTATTGATACAAAAAGGAGAAGAGTCATAAGAAGCATTATCCTCACAACTGTGGGCTAATCCATATAGCAAATGTGGGTGGGATGGCAGTCAGAAGGGAAGCTGAGCTGAGAGTCAGCCAGCACTGCAAAGGAAAGGAGGAAGCAGGTGTGTTTGGAACTTATTTTTGAGCTTTAAACACAGGCTTTGACAAAATAAAAAGATATACAAATTGCCCCAATTTAAATAGCCCTGTTTTCCCTTTCCTCTTCCCAGTCCCTTGAGACTCCTAGCTTTCTGCAAAACTGCCACTCTACTTATTACTGAAATAATCCGATAGATAAACCAGCCACAGCACTTTCAGATTCTTAATGCAGTCAAATCCTGAAATCAAGGTAAATGCACTTTACATTTAAGACAACTAGTGACAACAGCTGCTAGCTTAAATCATGCTCAACAAGCAGACCTCCACACTCTATGACTGCTTGTGAGTTGACTCTAAAATAACACTGCAGGTGCGCAGCTTCAGCATGAACATAGGTTGAGCAACATGACACACACCTCATGTCTTCCTCTGAAGACAGATGTTCAATAAAGTAGGGCATCCAGCAGGAGCCTAAACTTACTTTAGCCTTCTGTATAGAAGAAACAAAAAAACCACAGCTGCTGACTTCAACAGCCACCAGCATTACCAGCTTGATGCAAATATTGATTTATCCAGACTCGTTCAACAGCCTAGCAACAATTCTTCAATGAGTTTACAACTGCTGGCTGCTTTCAGACTACCTGATTCTTTATGTATAGAGAAACAACCATTTTGCTCTGGAAGAAGGGGCTGAGCAAGGACATGGTTTAGGGCATCATCTATATGTTGCACATCCATTGCTCTTTTTTATAAATATAAATCCTTAGCCAAGCTGGGCATAAAGTTCAAAGGACTTGTGGAAAGAAAAATAAACGCAGTAATAACTTAAACCTAAATGTAATCCCAAATTAGCCAGAAGACTTTCTGGTGCATTTGTAATGAAATACTGTAAATCCAAAAAAAACCCCAAACCCAACACTTCATACAAACAAAAAGCCCCAAGTGAAAAACACACCACATTAAACAAAACCTACACACACCAAGCAAGAAACATTCAGGAAAGCATAACAGGTTTTGAGGCTGAGGAAGGGAAAAGGGGGTGTCCTCTATAAAGAAATGCAGGCTGTGTCACATCAGTGTTACATCAAATCCACCTGATGCTCCATGAAAGGCTCTGTGCCATTCTGGCAGACTTCACTCTGCAGCTGGTCCTTATCTCTTAGCAAAAGCTGCTCTGCAGCTCCACCATTTCTCACAGCAGTTTGACACCTTCACCTCTTCCTTCCTCCTCTGTAATATTTTTTTTCCTGTGCTATTTGAATTTTCTCATCATTTAGCTGTAACACAGTAGCTTCTTATTCTGATTCATGAAGGGATACTAAAAAGTTCAAGAAAAAATACTGCCTTTTAGCCAGCTTCGCCCATGATTTCCCCACTTTCCCCACAGACAGAGCAGGAAGTTATACACACAAGTGCAATTTAAATTGTCTCATAACTGCCTGCAAATAACATTTAAATTGCATCTGTAACCCAGTTGTCATCTAGGGACAAAAACATTTCCCTTTGCACAGCAACCAAAGAGAATCCATTTGTATGAAATTAGTGTAATCTCCTACACAATGGGAAAATGTCAAGTTTATCCAATTTGTTTTGGAACTGGGCACAGGTACAGATTCACACTCCAGTCTAATGATGATGTGTAAGTAGTTTGTGAGCTACTAAGGGGTACAGACTGCTGCAGACCCATGACATGATTTCTTTGACATCAAAGCTACAAAAACCTCTGTCTTGCCCTGATCTGTGGGTTATGGTCACAAAGAAATTTAAGAAATTAGTTATGTCAGTTCAGTTAACTGTGACAGAGCAATGAGATAGAATCAAGACAGTTTTTGTGAACCTGACCAAGCCCACAACAGCTGCATTACAAGAACTGAGAGGACAAAACAAAGGCTAGAGGAGCAGGAATTCAGAACAGCTTCACTGCTACAGGAAAAGGTAGAATCACAGCCTTTAAAATTAAAGGCTACATTTTGTATGCCCTGCATTCTGCTTTTTATAACCTGGTCAGTATTTTACTATTGAAAACAATTACTAAGCTGTTTAAGATTGGAGGGTCTAAGTGATGTGTTAATTAGAGCAAGGAGGAGTTAAAACCACAGAATCACAGATTAGGGATTGGAATGGACCTCAAAAGATCTAGTCCAATCCCCATGCCAGAGCAGGATCACCTAGACCAAGTCGCATAGAAACATGTCCAGGAAGGTTTAAAACATCTGCAGAGAAGGAGACTCCACAACGCCCCTGGGTAGCATGTTCCAGTGCTCTGTCACTCTTACTGTGAAGTTGTTCCTTCTCGTATTTATGTGGAACGTCATCTGTTCCAGCTTACACCCATTGCCCCTTGTCCTAGTATTGGATGCCACAGAGCCTGGCTCCATCCTCCTGACACCTGCCCTTTCCATATTTATCAGCATTAATGAGGTCACCCCTCAGTCTCCTTTTCTCCAAGCTAAAGAGACCCATCTCCCTCAGCCTTTCTTCATCAGGGCGATGTTCCAATTCCTTCATCATCTTTGTGGCTCTGCGCTGAACTCTCTCCAGCAGTTCTGCATCCTTCTTGAACTGAAGGGCCCAGAACTGGACACAATACTCCAGATGTGGCCTCACCATGGCAGAGTAGAGGGGGAGGAGAACCTCTCTCTATCTGCTAACCACCCCCTTCTTATCCACCCCAGGATGGTATTGGTCTTCTTGGCCTCAAGGGCTCACTGCTGGCTCATGGTCATCCTGCTGGCCACCAGGCTACCTAGGTCCCTTTCTCACAGGTCAGTCCCCAACCTATACTGGTACCTGGGGTTGTTCTTGCCCAGATACAAGACTATGAGGAGTGATAAACTATTAGAGCATCATTCAAACAAAGCAAGGAACATTTCTTCAGCCCAACAGTACAGCTTCACAGGCTAGATTCCTCAGTCATCCCTGGTAAAAAACACAGAACACACACTCTTGGGCTGCAAAATTACTTGAGCTACCAGAAACGCTGATTACATATGCTGATTTTTTTATTAGTATTAAAAAAGTTATTTGAGAATTCAGCAACTGAAAAGGACCATGAAAAAATTAAATGCTTTTATGATCCACAATGACACATTCCATATAAAGGATGCCAGTGCTGCAGCAAGATGTTTCACTTCAATGGCCAGGAACAGATATTGAAAGCTCAGTATAAAGACATTTTTAAAATATAAGCCTATGCAAGCCTGGCTGGAAACAATTCAAACCACAAAGGTGAACATATTTCATAGGTAGGTAAATTCCTCATTCATGACAACAGGAGCATTTCTATTACAAAATAAAAGGTTTTATTTGCTTAAAAGGCTTTGAAACAGATGAAGCGATTCAAGCCAAACTGGCCATTTCAGCTCTCTCCCATTTTTGGAAGCACTTATGACAGTGCTTAAAAAAACTCTTCTGAGATTTAAATCTGCCCTTTAAGTGTGGTATTTTAATGCCTGCATACACATTAGCACACTACACCTTCTCCTATAGGACAATATTTGTGATCAATCCTGGTATTTGACATGGTATTTCCATTATAAAACCCTACAGCTATCTGGGGATTATCTTGTGCTTTTTTTCTGAAATTCTGTGCTAAATGAGGGATCAATATTTGATCTTAGGTGAAAGGAAAGCTGGTTGGAAAACTTCAGAGACAGATGTATTTAAACTGGGGTCTAGAAAAAAAGTAAGTTAAAAACTTTAAAAACTTTCTCTAGATCAGTACATTGACCTCTGTGCTGAACTGAGTCTATACAATCAGGAACCAGATCATTATGCAAGGTTAAACTTCAACTTCTTCCTTGACTCTTTTCAGACACAGTCACTAGTCACAGGTGATAGATAAGGATCATTTAAGGGCAAGACAATCACCTTTTTTTTTTTTGGACAATACCACGTTCAAAGATGACGTGGCATTTTAATTAGAGGAATTACACTCTACTATTGAGCTTTCTACAGTGAGATCTGTGCAAACTTCCAAACGTTAAGGTAAAATTCGACCTCCTGTCATGAACGACTGCTCACACTGAGAACCAGCCCGCTGAAAACTCAGCAGCAGTTAAAATATTTACATCTTCAACAATTGTTTGCAGTCTGTACAGCTGGGTTACTTTGCTTTGTCAGTGCCTTACCAAGTCTCTTCTTACCCTCCCACAAAGAAGTTTTACAGAAGTGGAAAAATCCAGCTCTCATTGTGCTCTCTTCCTCTCACCTTTCTGCTCTCCCTTATTTTACCATCTCTCTGATCCTAATACCTGCTAGTAATCAAGAAGAAATTTGAAGCAATACCTATGTCAGCCTAGCAAGTTTTCAGTAAAGTTTTACAAACATAAGAGACAACTAGTACAAAAATTAGTAGAACGCACACTAAGCCTCAGAAATAATTCCCTGCAGGCTCTACAGCTCTCTCAGCATTTCTGTGTTATCCTGTGACTGAACTGGGCAGCATCACCACAAAACAGGCAGACAATTTTGCTTTAACACACTTGAAAGTGAAATTATAAGACAATGTGTATATCTGTAAGAATGCACCTTAATCTGTTATGCAAAGAAAGCTAACTTGCTAACATTTCGTTTTGAGATGTTGTTCAAACACTGACTTTTCCCTCCTCATATTATTAGTGATTATCCACGGAAACACAAAGATGCAACTCATTCCAGACAGGTTAAAGCATTGCTAAAAATGAAGGAAACTAAGTTGCATGGATTTTAATGTTCAGGTATCATTAAGAAAATTAAAATCACTATTAAAGATGTATAATGACTCATTTAACAGATAATTCAAAACTCTGAACTGCCGTGTGACTCTAAACAAATCAGTACAGCTATTATGCCCACTGAGCAAGATAATGGATTATAGAAGCCTCAACGCACCCAGACCCAGTAAGAAGACATTGCACAAGTGTTTGCCTAATGGGAAGTGTAATTTGAAGACAAAATGCTTTTTTAATTAAACTTTCAGGAAATAGAAAGCTAAATCCTGACAAAGCAGTGTCAGAAAGATGCATTAATGGGATGAACAGGACACATCAAGTGCTGTGCCTCATTTGTACAGTTTTCCCACTCACTCCTGACCAGAGCAGAATCTGAACAATTTAGCCAAGAGGTCTTCACGCCTCGAGTTTAAACTGGTAGAACTCTGACAATATTTATACTGCACATGAGGGAGCCAGAGGACTGGAGACCCACAACCGTACTGCAAACTAACTGGAGACAACCAATAATCCATCAAAAAAGTGCTGAATTTAAAGACAGAAAGAGAAACATCAAGGAAGCTTTCAGTAAATCATCCATTCTGCTCCTCAGCTTCCAAACCTTTTCAAGATTTGCCAAGTGAGCTGCCCTGGGTGTTGTTACAGATTTTAGCACCTGGCTGGCTCAGTTGGTCGAGCACAGGATTCTGGATCCCAGGGTCATGGCTTTGAGCCCCATGTAGGACAGCACACACTCCTGCAAGAAGTCTAATTGTTCAGTTCAAATAAATAAAATGGATTTTATTTTAGCTTGTATTTTACCGGAAGCCGCGCTCAGACCACGCAGAGTGAGACAGTGCGGGTCCCTAAATGCTATTTCTTGAGGTTTTTGATGTGGTCAGGGTGTTTCCTGAACCAGGGAACCTTGTGAGAGGAAAGAGGGACTTGATAAAATTCAGAATCTCTCACAGGTGGAACCAAGAAGGGATGTGGCTAAGTGCTGTAGTTTGAAAGTTAGCAGAATTTTCACATTTACAGATCTGTGCTTTCATGAAGAAAAGAAAACATTCTGTTGCTTTGAGAGGACCCCCCTCCCCCCAGTGACCTGTTCTGGGGGAGGTGACACTGTCCCAAGTACCTGCCCTTAAGGGGTGTTGCTAGGTGAGCAGATAAAAGGGGACAGCGAGCTTGGTCTTACCTCTTATCCTCAGGATGAAGAAGTTGATGAGGCCTTCTACAGGCAGCTGACAGCAGCCTCACAGCTACAGGCCCTGGTTCTTATGGGAGACTTTACCCTGATATTTGCTGGAAGTCCTACTCAGCCAGCCACAGTCCAGGAGGTTCCTCCAGTGCACTGGTGACAATTTCCTGATGCAAATAGTGGAGGAGCCCACTAGGAGAGGAGAGCTGCTGGATCTTGTACTCACCAGCAAGGAGGGTCTGGTTGAAGCTGGGAAGGTTGAGGGCAGCTTTGGTTGCAGTGACCACAAGATGGTGGAGTTCAGGGTCTCATGTAGTAGGAACAGAATGCCCAGCAGAATCACAACCCTGGACTTCAGGAGGACCAACTTTGGCCTTTTCAAGCAATTGCTAGGGGAAATCCCATGTGACAGGCTACTGACAGGTAAAGGGACCCAAGATAGCTGGTTAACATTCAAAGACCACTTTCTTGAAGCCCAAGACAAGAGCATTCCCACGGGAAGGAGGCCAAGGAAGGGAGCCAGAAAGCCTGCGTGGTTAAATAGGGAGCTGCTAGGCAAACTGAAGAGGAAGAAGAAAGTCAATAGGTCATGGAAGGAGGGGATGGCCACTTGGGGTGATTATAAGGCTGTAGTAAGAGGATGTAGGAATACAACTAGGAAAGCCAAGGCCTCCTTGGAATTCAACCTTGCAAGAGAGGTGAAAGGCAACAAAAAAGGTCTTCTTCAAATACATTGTAGGTAAAACTAAACCTAGAGGCAATGTAGGTCCCAGCTGAATGAGGTGGGTGTCCTGGAGACAGAGGAAACAGAGAAAGCAGAGATACTGAACACCTTCTTTACCCCTCTCTATATTTCGGGGGTCTATCAAACCACAGACCACCGAGGCTCCAGAGGAAGTTGAGACAAGAGAGGTGTTTGCCCTGTTGATGAGGACTGGGTTAGGGATAAGTTGGACAAACAGATGTGCATAAATCCATGCACCTGTGAGTGCTGAGGAAGTCATTGCTAGGTTACTGTCCATCATCTTTGCTAAATTATGGTGATCAAGAGACGTGCCTGGGGACTGGAGAATAGCAAATGTCACTCCAATCTTGAAAAAAGGTAAGAAGGAGGACCCTAGTAAATATAGACCATTGAGACTCACCTCCATCCCAGGAAAGGTGATGGAACAATTCATCCTTGACATTGTCTCTAGGCACATCAAGGACAGGAGGGCTGTTAGGGACAGTCAGCCCAGCTTTACCAAGGGGAAGTCATGCTTGAGCAACCTGATAGCCTCTTCTGAGGGCATAACCAGATGGATAGATGATGGCAAATCTTGACTTCAGTAAGGCATTTGACACAGTCTCCCACAGCATCCTTGCAGCCAGACTAAGGCAGTGTGCACTGGATGATCGAGTAGTGAGGTGGATCATGAACTGGCTGCAGGATAGAAGCCAGTGGTCAATGGGACAGAGTCTAGTTGGAGGCCTGTATCTAGTGGAGTCCCTCAGGGGTCAGTACTGGGACCAGTCCTATTCAATCTATCCATTAATGACGTGGATGAGGGATCAGGGTGCACTGTCAGCAGGTTTGCTGATGACACAAAGCTGGGAGGAGTGGCTGACACCCCAGCAGACTGTGCTGCCACTCAGCAAGACCTGGACAGGCTGGTGAGCTGGGCAGGGAGAAATTGAATGAACTATAACAAGGGCAAGTGTAGAGTCTTGCATCTGTTGCCAGCAAGAACAACTCCAGGTACCAGTATAGGCTGGGTACTGACCTGTTGGAGAGCAGCGTAGGAGAAAGGAATCTGCGAGTTGTGGTGGACACCAGGATGACCATGAACCAGCAGTGCACCTTTGTGGCCAAGAAGGCCAACAGCATCCTGGGGTGGATCAGAAGGGGGGTGGTTAGCAGACTGAGAGACGTTCTTCTCCCCCTCCACTCTGCACTGATGAGACCATATCTGGAGTATTGTGTCTAGTTCTGGGCCCCTCAGTTCAAGAAGGACACAGAACTGCTGAAGGGAGTCCAGTGCAGAGTGATGATGAAAGAATTAGAACAACTCCCTTATGAGGAAAGTCTGAGGGAGCTGGGTCTCTTTAGCTTGGAGAAAAGGAGACTGAGGGGTGACCTCATTAGTGTCTATAAATATGTGAGGGGTGGGTGTCAGGAGGATGGAGCCAGGCTCTTCTCTATGTCATCTAGTGATAGGACAAGGGGCAATGGGTGTGAGCTGGAACAGAGGAGGCTCCATATAAATATCAGAAGGAACTTCTTCCCAGTGAGGGTGACGGAGCAGTGGAAGGGGCTGCCTGGGGGGGTTGTGGAGTCTCCTTCTCTGGAGATGTTTAAAACCCACCCGGACACGTTCCTGTGTGACTTGGTCTAGGTGATGCTGCTGTGGCAGGGGGATTGGACTAGAAGATCTTTCAAGGTCCCTTCCAGTCCCTGATGCTCCGTGATTCTGTGATGCACCAGATTTGGCTCTCGGAGCCCCTGCTCCCAGCACAGCTCACGGTTTCTGCCCCTGCACATTGGTGGCAGCCAGCAGGATGCCGAGGGGCACTGGAGAGGCTCAGGCCAGCCAAGGGCCAGGCTCTGTGCACCAGGAGCTCTCGCTCAGAGCAGACACCTGCACTTACCGCAGATTCACTAGAGGGTGCAGGATGAGCGGCGCAGGGCGGCATCCCTGTCCCAGAGAGACATCACTGTGGGAGCGGGAGTGTGGGGGCACCACCACCCTCTTCCCGAGGTCCTGGTCTTTCCAGGCAAGGTTCAGCTTTTCTCAGAAACGTGAGCGACAGGCGCTGCTCCAGTAGCTGCCGATGTCTCCTGCCAGAACAGCCGGGTTTCTGGCTCTGCCTCGTGCTGGTCCATGGGCACTCCAGCCAGGCTGCTCCCCAGGACCCCACTCCAGGCTGGCTGTGGACAGCAGGATCAAGGGCAGCTGGTGCTAATGGGGGAGCAGAGCCTGTGCCAAGTCTTTGAAAGTCACTTGTGGCAGGTGGAGGAAAGAACCCCTGAAGGAATGGAAATGAAGGAGCAGATGTGGCAAGGGAGCGACACTCCACAGAGGGCTTGTGGAAGCAGCCAGCAGAGAGCAGCACAGCAAGCCCTGGGGCTGGAGAGGGGCACGCCACAGCACAGGCACCGAGGCTGCTGCACCTTGGGGGACTGGGGTGTCCCCACACCCTCATGCACCTCCTCTGCCAGCAAGGTGAAGCTGCCAGACGGTTGCTCCTGCATTGCAAAGATGGGGCTGGGAGGGTCTGTTCTCACCCCTTTATGCACCCGGGCATTTCCCCACTTAGGCAGCACAGCTGAGTTTTCTTTGCCACAGCCTGGCTTGCTCTTGCCCCCACCACAGAGCCTCAGCGGCAGCTTCAGGTCAAAGAGTACTGCACGGAAAGGAACGTTCTAGAAGGCAGCTGGACCTGCTGTCAAGCCTCAGGACCCCTCTTCTCTCTGCATCTTCCAAACGGAGGTGTAGAGTGCGGCTGGGGGCAGCGGTGATGGTGCTGGGCAGTCAGAATCACCAAGTCTCTTGGGTTGGAAGAGAACTTGAAGGTTCCCACGTCGGGGCGCTTGGTGTCCCTGCTCGAAACGCTGCGGCGATGCCGGGCTGGCAGCACCAGCGGAGCACCTGGCGCAGCCTCCTCTCTGAAGGCAGCTCCTGCATCTCCTCAGCAGCATCTCCTCCGGGCTCATCGCTATAGAAACTGAGGGCTGCTCGCTGGTCCCCTAATGGTGTCTCAGCGCCGCTGATGCGATTATCGCAGATGGGGACCAAGCAAAGAGCTCCAGAGCTGCTGCTAATTCCCGGTGCCTGCTTTGAAACGCCCCAGCCAGGCAGCTCGACAGCGTCAGGGGTCGTTAATTACAGCAGCCCAGTCCCTCTGCCTGACCTGCCTCTGCTCATCCTCTCCCGCAGGGCCAAGGAGATCAAGACTAAGCTGGGCACGCTGCTGCAGAAGCCCGACTCGGTCATCGACTTCATCATCCCCTACCCAGAGAAGCCGGAGAAGCCGCACAAGGTCCAGAAGTGAGTAGCATGCTGGTGCCTGTCCCCAGCTGGGGCTACGGCCACGAGCCCTTTGGGGGTGCTGTGGGTGAGCACAGAAGCCTCTATGCAGCAGGCAGCTGGCTAGGTGCAGGCTCGTGGTGACCTGCTGGCTAGGTGCAGGCTCCGAGGGTTGTGTCAGGCAACCCAGCTTTATGGAAACGAGGTTTTCCACAGAAACTCAATTTGCTTTTGATGAGGTTTATTGTTATTCGATAAAGGTTTGGCCAGGAGCATCCAGCGTTTGGGCTGCTCTGAGTCACCAGCCTCAGCCCAGAGGTGCCAGCCTTGCCCAAGGCTGCTGGCTTCGGGGTGGCACCGTGTCCCTGAGCTGGGTGCGTGGTACCATGGTGGCTCTGCGGTGACAGCACCTTGTCACTGTTCTGCTTCTGTCCTGAGCAGCCTCTGCTCACTGACGACACAGCAGAGGAGAGGCTGGAGACGCTGACAGGTTGTGCTGCAGGGTTTGCGGTTCAAAGGAAGCAATAACAAACCTCGAAAACAACCACAGAACATTAGGGATTGGGGGGGACCTCCAAAGACCACCCAGTCCAGTCCCCCTGCCAGCTGAAGTCCCAAAGCAGAGTGGATTCCTGGGTGCAGGGTGATGGTCTCACCTGGGTTACCTGAGCTGAGCTGCTGCCTGGCCCCACTTGTGCCCCCCTCAGCCCCGCTGCCGCTGATCTGTGTGAGTGCCCTGCCTCAGGGAGCCTTTTTTCCTGCCCGTAGTCAGCACCCAGAAGTGCTGGAGGATCCGGGTCTGCCAGCACCCAGACTGTCTAACGGGAGGAGAGGCTGGCTGGCTGCTTGTGGCACCAGGATCAAGAGCTCACGGTGCTGTGCTGGTAAGCAGTGCCCTCCACCAAGACTCTGCTAAAAACCCCAACCAACCTGAACAACAACCCCGAGACACGGAGCTGAGAGTCTACAGAGAGCTGCAGGCGCTTTGGTGGCTGCAGTGCATGGGGCCGCTTCCCCTTGGGGCTGGCGGACAACTGACTGATGGCTGCGGTGCCCAGATACCTCTGTGGAGGAGACACATCTGTCCCAATTAGCCACCCCTGCAGAAAGCTGGAGAGCATCTTCCCTCTACATTCTCTCCTGCGCTGCCTGGCCATCACTCACCCATCAGTGTCTCGCTCGCACGGCTAATGCCGTCCCCAGGACATTCAGCTAAAGGAAAAGTGGATTTGGTATTTTCCAGGAAACCTGGTTTGTGCTGGGTTGCTGCAGTGATGCTCCTCGGGGCGAGGAGGCACCTGGCAGTGAGGACTTTTGATCCTTGAGAGAAATGAAGTTTGAGGTCCAGACAGAGGAGGATCAGAGCCACGGCCACGGTGCTGGCGCTTTGCTAACCAGAGCTGGATGCTCAGCCTGAGCAAGCCTTGTGTTTCTGCCGGTCTCCTCTCCCTGATGGAGCTGCTGGGCAGGGTGACTGGTGAGAGAACCTGCCCACCTGCTGAAGCACCCCCCGTTGTCCCCCAGGGGAGGTGGCACAAGTCTGACCACGGGCTGCCCATGGGGAGCAGCGAAGGTCTGCAGGGAGCCCACTGGCCACGGTGTGAGGGGGTCTCACCTCTCCTCCAGCACCAGTTGGCAACCGAGACAGCTCAGTCACACTCCTTGGGGCTTTAGAACAACCCCAAAGCACAAACAAACCGACCCACGAAGCCCTTCGGTTACGTTGCACTGAAACCACAAGCAAACCAAAACCCGGCAGGAAAAACCACGGCCACGAAAGTCACCAAAGGTTTTCAGTGGGGAGAGAGCCAAGGTCAGCGTCCTGCCCACCACAGGGCATGGGAAAGGATGGGCTATGCTGACCCCGCCAGCCTCAGCAGCCCGGGACTGGTCTGGCCTCTTGCAGCCCTCCAGCAGGGAGCTCCCGTCTCACCCCAGGAGGGAAGAGGGTGCTGCTGCCCAGCCGTCTGCCCGGGCACAGGGGCACCCGCAGCTGCACAAGGCTCTTGGTTTGCAGCTCAGCCCCATCTCTGCTCAGACACAGGGAAATCCCCACCGAGTCCTGTCGTCGCTTTCCCCAGCACTCCTCACTCCCCAGGATGCCCAGTGCTTGGCCATCGTCCCACTCTGCAGCAGCCTCCACAGCCCACCACGACGTCTCTCCCCATTTTTAAAGGGAATTATTTAAAAGACTGGCACCCAGCCCGGGGCTGTGGCACGAGCACGGATCACCTCATCTGGGCTTTCCTTGTCCCCTTCAGGCCATCGCCAGAGGAGGCTCTGCAGTGGCGTGATTCCCTGGAGAAGCTCCTGCAAAACCCCTGTAAGTTCACACCCTGCTGTGGTTGCACTTCCCATCCCACATCAACCCCCCTCCCACCCCCACCAAAGTGTTTTGGGGAGGTCTTGGCCTCCACGGAACCAGCAGTGCTTAGCAAGGGCTGGTCCCTCTTACCCCACCAGATGGGCTCGCGAGCTTCCGCAGCTTCCTGCGCTCCGAGTTCAGTGAGGAGAATGCCGAGTTTTGGGTGGCCTGTGAGGACTACAAGAAAACCAAGTCCCCCATGAAGATAGCAGAGAAGGCCAAGAAGATATATGAGGAGTTCATCCAGACTGAGGCACCCAAAGAGGTCAGTGGCCACAGAGCAGTAGACAGTACTGGGAGGGATGAGGCAGCTGCTGCCGCTGCTGCTGCTGCAGTGGCTTCGATGCCAGAGGAGAGCGATGGCTGCAGGACACCTCCTGCTGTGGCTGAGGGACTTGGGGGGATCTACCTTCACTAAGGGGCTGCTCCATCCACACTCTTCAGAGCCCTGGTGCCTCTGTTTGCATGCTCAGCCTCTGCTAGGCTGCCTCCTGCCACCTCCCTGGCCCTCTCTCGTCATCGCAGAGGGCTTCTGTTAATCACCAGTAACCGCTGACCTTCCTCCTGGCATTAGCTGTGCTGCAGGACAGACCTTCTCCTTACAATCTGCAACCAGTAACCCCCCACCAGATCCTCACAACCTCTGCATGGTTGTTGGATGGAAGGAGCTGGTGAGAGGAGATGCTATCGGCCACCCCTCACAAGGGCAAGGTGCCCACCCCTCTTGCGCTCCCATCGCAGGTGAACATCGACCACTTCACCAAGGCTGTGACCATGAAGAACCTGGTGGAGCCATCGCCAAGCAGCTTTGACGTGGCCCAGAAGAGGATCTTCGCCCTGATGGAGAAAGACTCCCTGCCCAGATTCGTGCGGTCAGAGTTCTACCAGGAGTTAATCAAGTAGCGGCGCGGCCGGGCTGTGCAAGGCGCTTCCCCGCGGGCCATCCCACTGCTCCTATCTCAGCACCTGCCCCTTCTCCTGCAGCTGCTTCGCTTTCCTCATACCGCCCTGGAAGAGCACCCAGGGGTGTTGCTGAGCACCTCCCCGTGCTTTGGACTGTCACACGTCCCGATGTTTCCTCTGAGCATCTTGTACCACCCTCACGGAAGACCGGTTAGTGGAAACCCTGGGGATACTCCCAGGGTTTGGGACCCAGAAGGGCAGCTGGAGCAGCTGCAGCCCTGTGGTGAGCAGGAGCCGCTTGGGCAGCCGATGCATCCCTAGCGCTGTGGAGCCTGGAGCTGGAGCCTCTCAGGCGCCAGCTCTGCCCAGTGAGGAGCTGACAGTTGGCCTCCTGGTTCTGTCCGTGTCGCTAGTTGGGCTCCCACCCTCCCCGCTGCTTCCCAGGGTGCTGCTGAGTCTGCGCAAGGTGCCCCACAGATGCTCCCCAGCCCAGGGAAGTTCAGTGCCCTGGGGTGCGGGGAGGCTGGCATCACCTCACCTTTGGAAGGTAGCCCACCGGCAGGCACAGGGCCGGCGGCAAAGCAGGGATGGCGGCAAAGCAGGGATGGCCGGGAGGGCTCCGAGTCCGTGTGCCACCGGCAGGTCCCAGGAGTGAGCAGAGCGAGCCCTCAGCCCCAGCGGCTCCCCCTGCAGTCACCTGGAGGCGGCCCGTCGGCTCCACGCTGCAGGCAGTGAAAAGGATCAGAGGAGATCGCTCTTAGTTCAAAACACCGGGACTGTTTAGCAACACAGACCTCCCGCTCGCTCCAAGCCCTTGCACGACCTACCGAGCCCGCAGCCCCAGTGCCCGCAGCCCAGCGCCTCCACACAGCCCTCGGCAAGCAGGCGGCTGGTGCTGCACTTGGATGGCAGCCCCAGGTGCCCCAGCAGCTCCTCGCCGCCAAGGCAGTGCTTCTGCGCCAACCCGATCGAAGGGCGTCGGTTAGAGGAGGCAGGAAAATCACGTCGGGGATGAAAAAAACACCCCCGGCCCTGCAACTGCTTAGAGCCAGCTAAAAAAACCCCAACCCAGCCCAAACCTCCCGATACCAAACACAAGCCCCACGTTGGAAGGATGAGAAATAACCCCCCGGCTTCTCGCACAGACGGCAAACTCTGCCGAGCCTGTGTGGCCGGCATCTCTCTCCTGCCTCCTCCCAGCTGCCCAGGACATGTGTCCATCGGGCTGTCTCGTCCAAAGACGGCTGGGGGATGCTGCTCTGCCGGCGGGGTTGGACCCGATGATCTTTCCAGGTCCCTTCCGACCCCTGATTCTGCTCCGAGCCGGCCCGCTGCTCTCTGCCAGAGAGGATCCCACCCGAGGACGGGGCAAGAGCACGCGTAAAGGTGGATGGGGACTCGCTTCAGCTTCCAGGCGAGCAACGAACCCCCTCTCCGTGGGCTCTGGATGTTTCATCCTAGCGAGAGCGTTTCCCGCAGCAGCATCTGCGGGGCCGTGGCTCAGCGAGAGCTGCCTCAGCCGCCAGCCTGACAGATAGGGGCTGAACAACGAGCAGCTGTGACTCCCAGCCGGCAGCCCAGCCTAGCCACCCCTCCCTCGGGCTGCTGAGCCCCGGCTGCGAGTCGTGAGCCTCCATCCCAAACGCAGGAACACAAACAGCGGCTTTGCCAGCCTCAGGATCTGATCCGAACCCCAGCAGCCCCAAATATTTACGCGCTGTCGCTGTGGTGATGCAGAGAAACCCATCCCGAGCCGCAGGAAGTGGGCTCTGTCTCCAGCAGGGGCAGGATGGCCCGAGGCCATCACAAACGGGACCTTTTTTTAACTCGGGAGCGAACAGCCTGGGAAAGTCGGGGCCGGAGGGTCGGGGCTGCTGCCCACGCAGCATCCCTGGGTGAGCGGAGGGGCTGCCCGGGGTGACTTCGCAGAGCCCAAGGGAGCCGAGGAGTGGCAGTAGAGTCCCGCTGGCAAGGCACGGGATCCCCCGGCAGCACCCACTGCTGGTGGGCAACAAAGGGGGAGGCACTAGGGATGTGGAAGGGGGCTCGGCCAGCCCTTCTCCCACCGCCTCTTATTGTCCCCGTGGACTGGTGCACAGACCAGTGCATCCAGCATCTCCGAGCTCCTCCTTGCAGCGTGACCCCTAAGCGATGCAAACCCAGGCAGCCCTCCCTGCAGAGATACCCAGAACGATTGGACTGGATGATCTTTCGAGGTCCCTTCCAATCCCTAACGACTCTGCGATTCCCCTCCTCCCTGGCAGCTCTTCCTCACGCGTTCTGCAGGTCAGCGCCAAAGCCGGGGCGCTGCTGGGGGCTGCCTTGCTGTGTGCCACCAAAACCTGGGATGTCGCTGGCTGCGAGAGCAACGTGTAGGGTGGGGAGAAGGTGTCCGGGTAGGTACCTGCTGGAAAGAAAAGTGGAGGCTGGATTCAGGAGAGGGGCAAAAATGGCTCTAGAGGAAATCCCTCCCCGGCTCAGTGTCTGCTGACGTCTTGGAAGCTACTTCAGGGCCACAATTGAACAGGTGCCGGTGAGATACCAGGTGGCCATAAAATGTGGCCCCTGAAGCATTTCAGGGCTCTCGGGAAGGTGTGTTTGTGTGGACCCCATAGCCCAGCTTTCTGCAAGCCCAGAAGTATTTACTGTAGGGCTGATACTAGCCATCGTATTTCTGGTAGGAAAGACTTTGTGTATTTTATCCTTCCTGCTCTTAGGACCTAGCACACGTACGAGCACCATGCGCATGGTACCTCCCTGTAGCCCTGCCTGGATATGTACTCACAGATACACACACAAACCGCTCACACAGGCACCCGGAGCCCCAGGGAGTCAGAGGGGCAAAAAGCAGAGGTTCTGGATGCCGTGCTTGGCGTCTGTTGCAGAAAGGAGGGTTTAGCGTGGCCCCCCAGAGCAAGGGAAACCTTGGCCAGTCACCTGAACAAACGTGAGGGTGGCATCTTCCAAACCATCCTCCAAAGCAACCCCGTGGCTGCTGGCTCCCGGCAGCCCCGCTGCGTCCTGGTGCCAAAGCCGGCACCACAGGTAGGTCTCGTGCTCTCCGAGGGTCCTCAAGCCTGCCGTGGGGCAAGGCAACCCCATGCTGCAGCCAGGGCTCCTGGGCACCAGGCGCTGCCTCGGTGTCCTCCCCGGCACCGACTCACCACCAGCGGGCACAGTCAGAAGAGGGTTCCTGCAGCTGCATCGCCCAGCCAAAGGCCAGGGCATCTCTTGCTGTGTGCTTTCTGGTCACTCCAGTGACGCAGCCCCTCACACCTCACTGGCTGTGGTGTGAATTCCCCAGCTCCCCCCACTGCAGCCTGAGGCAGGGCTCCCCCAGCACTGCCCTGTCCCAGCTGCAGGAGATGCCTGATGCCCACGGAGGGGACTGATGCTGTCCCAGGGCTTCCCCCAGTACTTGGTCATTCCCTGGAGGGCGCAGAGTACTGTGGCCAGGAGCTGGAGCAAGGTCAGGAGTGGGGGTCATCTCTTCATACCCACCAGAAGCAGGTTTCCAGTCTGATGTTCTCTGTGTGGTTTTCTCTAGAGGTCTCCACGTGAGGGGCACCGGTGTGCGCTGAGAAACTGATCATGTTAACCCGAACTCTTATACTGCTCCATAATCCACATATAAACACGTATTTCTGCTACGGTCTCGCTGGGCTCTTCATTCCATCTCTTCACGCTGACCGCGGAGCGTGTCCTTACCTTCTGCGGGGCGACTCGGCAGCTCGAGCTCAAAAGCCCTGGCAAGACCTCCGAGAGCTTCCGCGGCAGCCACTGTGGTGATTTCCCGGGAAAAGGGAATACGAGCATCACCCCAGAGGCTGGTCTGCAGGGAACTTCTCGGTGCGACACCCCTGTTCTCGCTGCTCGGGCTGCCGCTGGGTCAACACCCCAGCCACAGCTGTGGTGCGGCAGGAGCTGGGCAAGAGCCAGCCAGCCAGCTCTGCCTTCTCGGGCTGAGCACCGAGCCAAGACATTCTTCCCTCTGGCATTCCGGGTGGGGAGATGTTTGCAGCAAGGAGGAGGCCCCCAGCCAAGACTGTCGAGGGGGGCTCCCGCTCACCCTCTGCAAGGATGGGTGGTCTCTGTGCCCAGCTCAGGGTCAGGCACAGCCTGGGCCCCAGCGAGCTCAGCATCCCCCAGGCTCCCCATGCCGAGGCTACCTGAATCTCTCCCCCAAATCCCATAACCCCTGAGCGAAGCCACTTGCAGAGTGGCTGTTTGGAGCGACCTCGGCCGAAGAGCCAGGCTCCGTGATTCACGCCACGGCATTTGGGAGAAGTGACTAACGCAAACGGTTTTATTGAGAGTGTGCTCGGTACTTCCACATCAACGCGGTGTTTGCAAGAGCCACCCGGAGCTCCCAGCGCCAGGGGAGGAGAGCGCATAACCCCATGCTTGGCTATGCTCGGAGCTCTAGCAAGCCTCTCCGTCTCGTTGCTGAGCATGCAGGGTGCTGTGTGACAACCCAATCGATACAAATCAATAAAGCAAATGTCAAAGAGATGCTTCTCCACGGGCCTGGACCTGCCTCCTGGAGAACTACAGCCTCCTCCTGCCACATCAGAGCCCGGGTGTGAGAGCTGCTGTCTGGGCTGGGATGCAGAGGGAGGAACAGTTATCAGAGCAGCAACAGCTAGCGGAGGGTTGGGGACGGTGTCGCCAACAGCCACTAGACTGCTCAGAGCAGGCAGTGATACTCAGGACAAGTCCTGCAGCTTCTCCCAGTGCCTCCAGCTGCAGGTGGGTGTCGGTCCCAGAGCCCCCCCCCGAGACAGCGGTGCCTGACTGCAGCGACTAAAAGGCAAACTGCCTTGTGGCAGAGCCCAGGAGCAGTAACGGGACTGACACATCCTCTGACCATCTTCACAAGAAGGAAGAGCTGGGCTGCTGCTGCACGAGGGACTCACTGCGGCACTGCACTGGCTTTTCTACAGAATCCCCTTTGCAAGCACCTCCAGGCAGGGTCTTTCCTTCCCAGCCACGCTGTGTCCTATTCCATTGCACGCTGGCCCATAAAGTGCCTCCAGCGTCACTAATAGCCACCTGCCAACCCCGGGGGAGCAGCTTTGCTCTGCTCAGCTACAGAATTGAACCCGGGGGCACGAAGGACAACATCAACACTTCAGGAACTCACGAACCTCCCTTGAGACAGCAGCTCTGCGCTGCCCTACGGAAGGTCCTTGGCCAACACAGATGGTACAGAGGGAGATGTTGCCAGAGGGAAGAGCTTCCCCTTGATTGTGGCAACTGAGGGAAGCTTGGCTGGCTGGCTGGCAAGCTTTGGTCCCTGTTTAGGAAAGAGAAGGAGGCTGTCCCACGTCCAGGAGCCATAACGCAGCACGGCTGAAGTTCTAAGCGCATGCTACTGAGAGCAAGATGCTAGGGAGCTGCACGAGCAGCTGAGGACTAGAACAAGTCCTTTCTGCCTCGGTTTCTGCTCATTACAAAGTGGAGATGGGAGTCCCCAGTGCCTCCCTTGACTTCCTCACTCCCCTGCTCCTCGGCGAGTGTCACACCGCATCGCTGGCCCCTCGGTGGCCAGTGCTGGCTCTGAGCACGTGCTCCCCCTCTGCCCTGCTGGGCTCACCAGACACACAGCAGACACACAAGGACTGCACCCAGTTTTCATGCCCGACACAGACTCCAGGGCTCTGACACCGGCGCGGCCAGAGGAGGGTTTGCAAACTACACGACCTGAGCCTGGCTTGGGTTACAAATGCTTTTGCATGACATGGGATACGACTGGGACATTAGACAGCTACTGGAGACAGCTCTGTTGCTTCATGCCAACGAATGCTTCTGCTGCCCTACGCTGGTGCGGGAGCCCAGCCCGCTCCTGCCCTGCTGGAGGTTCAGGCGCACTGGGGGACCACGTTAGCATTGCAGTCTAAGGCGTGAGCGGGGCTTCTTCTGCCGCTCTCGGGCGCGCAGCCAGCGCCGGGAGGGCTGACCAAGTCCAGGTAGTAGGGGGACTTGAGGAAACGGCGGTACGAATCCTTCTCCATGAGGGTGAATATTTTACTCTGTGCCTCATCAAAGCAGGACAGCGTCGGCTCCAGCAGATTGTGGCTCGTCTTCTCCCGCGTGCAGGAGTCCAGGTTCACCTGTGGACCAGAGGGACAGCGTAAGCACAGTCTGCCCCAGAAGCCGTCAGCTGGGGACAAACTTTGAGCTTCTCCACCACGTGAGCTCCAGCTCTCCTTGGTGAGCAGCTGCCTAAAGGGGCTGTTTGACAGCCCACAGCCTTTGCAGCGCCCGTGAGCTCCTGTGAAACCACCGAGGTCTGTGTCCCTGTACTGTTGGCCTGGGCTGGAACCCAGAGCGACCCCTCTGCCCAAGGGATGCTCTGGGCACGTACCTCCTTTGTCGCCTGCACCGAGATGAATTCATCGTAGATCTTTCTGGCCTTGGGGCTGAGCTTGGCTGGTGATTTGGTTTTCTTGTAGTCCTCACAGCTGACCCAGAATTCAAGGTTTTCCTCACTGTACTCAGACTTGAGAAAAGCTCGGAAAGCGGCCAGTCCTCCTGCAGAGCGGTTGGGGGAAAGAGGAAGGGGAGAGCGTTGGCTCCTGGATAGTCACAGCATCCCAGAACATCAGGGATCGGAAAGGACCTCAAAAGATTATCCAGTCCAATCCCCTTGCCACAGCAGGATCCCCTAGATCCAGTCATTAGGGATTGGAAGGGACCTTGAAAGATCATCCAGTCCAATCCCGCTGCCACAGCAGGATCCCCTAGATCCAGTCATTAGGGATTGGAAGGGACCTCGAAAGATCATCCAGTCCAATCCTGCTGCCACAGCAGGATCTCCTAGATCCAGTCATTAGGGATTGGAAGGGACCTCGAAAGATCATCCAGTCCAATCCCGCTGCCACAGCAGCATCACCTAGACCAAATCGTGCAGGAACAGGTCCAGGTGGGTTTTTGCACCTGTGAACCCCAGCGAACAGCAGAGCTTGGTCCTGTTTCCCAGGGTGGAATGAGCAGCTCCCCTGGGGCCAACAGCAGGGACAGTCACACACAGATCCTCAGCCGCCTGCTCCCCTACTGTGACCTTCACTGTCTCAGCCAGGAGAACACAAGTAGCTCCCAGGGGGCTCGGAAGAGACAGCCAGCACATGATGGAGAGGCTCAGGCCATGGGAACGACACAATGGAAACGTCAAAGAGGAGCAGGAAGACAAAGTCTCCCATGGGCTCAGCTGCAAACAGCTCCTCCACTTTTTGGTGCTTGTTTAACCCACTGTTAACTGTGCTGTAGCCTTGCACCGGGGCTAAACAAGTTGCCTTCATGAAAGGAACATCTCAGTGGGTCAAAGACCCTCTCGTGACACGTTGGGATTGTCCTCTGGATCTGACCAAGCAACCTTCACCACTGTGGCACTAAAGGAACTACTGCGGGCTGCTAAGAGACACGAAGGAAGGTCCCAGGCCACCCCCAGGGACTGCTCACAGGCAGCAAAAGAGCCCTCTTTACTTACTGTCGTGATGGATCAAGTTCTCCAAAGACTCTGCCCACTTTCTGACTTCCTCTTGGCTCACCCTAGAGCGAGATAAAGGGAGAAAATAAGTGGGGTGCAGGAAAGACCAACGTGGTTCTTCACTCAGCACCACTAGAGAATCATTGTCCCTGCCTGTTGTATGAGGCAAGAGACCAGGAAGGAAACATCTGCCTGTGTTAGAGAGACCCCTGGGGATCCCAGGTTCAGGCTACATGGGTTTGCAATCCCCATCACCAGCCACGAAAGGCTAGAAAGGAATTCTTCTGGAAAATTCTTGGGAGTGTTTATTCTGCAGCTGGCTGCACCTCCTGCTGTGGCACGGACCTGGGGTCACTCCTAGAGGTCACACCAGTGGACTCCAGAGAGCTGACTGCTTTAAGGGGAACAGGAGCTCTATCGAGGACAGAGGGATGTGAGAAGCAGAAACACATGGAGAACGTGGGAGCACATCCTACGCTCGTTCCTTTACCACATCAGAGCATCCTAGTGCTTATCTACGTCAGACATTTGGAGTCCTCCTCGGAAAGGACAGCCTCGTGCACCTCAGGACACCCTGACAGGCTGCTCGCTCCATGGCCCTCTGCACAAACCCAGCTCAGCGAGGCAGCGATGCTGGTGCTGCAACGCGTCAGGCTGTGCTGGCTCTTGCAACGGCGTTAGGTCCCCGTGCAGAGGGCTGGGCAAGTCTTTCCACGCGCACACACGCTGAACCACGGCAGTGTTGACAGAAAGGGACCTCGAGTTCGACCAGCTTTGTGGAAAGGGACTACTGATACCTGAGGGCTGTTGCCATGCTACATTCAAACCTGAGTGAGCAGCAGCAGAAACGCTCACAGCTCAAAGAACACGTTGCAGCCAGCCCGGGCTTAACGACACAGAGCATCTCCTCTTACCTCTGGCTTGAAGACACCTTCTCCTTCTTGCCCTGGGAAGGGCTGTAGTCACAGGAGTCCGACTTCTGCAGCAAGAAGCCCAGACGGTGCTTCATGTCTTTAGCGCTGGAAGAAACAATTCAAGAACAAGATGTAGATAAGGCATTGGGGGCGAGGGGGGGATGATCTTTTGAGGTCCATTCCAATCCCTAATGTTCTGGGATTCTGTGATTCCAGCTCCCTCTGCAGCCCTCTCAGTCGCAGCAAGTTCACTCAGCACTCAGGGACACGAGTGCAGGTCGCTGCTAGTGACTCCAGGGCTGACTTTCCACTCCCCACACAAGGCACCCTTCTGTTACTGGACAGGTGCAACAGGCAAATCACCAGCAGCACCATCTCCTTGGCTGCAGGTCACCAGCCTGGAGGCAGGGCTGACAAAGGGCCAGAAGCTGCTGGTTCCCTAATGTCTGTTTACTGCGATAGAGAGGCACCACCGTGTCGTAAATGCGTCACTTCTCCACGAGCTGAGTTGCCCAGCTACCGGTGTCTGGCTCTTAGACCCTCACTGATCCTTCCCTGCAGCCCTTCCCATCTCCCCATCTCATCATCCAGCTCCAGGAACAGCTGGGCTGTGCCAGCCCACCCCACCAAGGCACAGAGGGCACGGGACAACGTGAAGGGCATGGAGCAGGACCATGGGCTGAGATCAGGGGGTGAGACAGGTGCTGCACCACAAGCAGCCCACGCTGGCTGCCAGCTGTCCATCACTCCATGGCCAGCTCCTGTGAGGAGGCCAGTTCAACTTTGTCCTGCTCCCCAGCGCATTCAGGACACATCTGGACATGCAGCTGGCACCGGCCTCCACACTGTTATGGGTTTCCTTGCAGTTTAAGAGGTAGGGGGCAGGTTAACCAGTCACCCAGGGGTGCAAGTGTCAGCCTGCCACAGGGTGCAGTGACAACCTAAGCAGGAAACACTCCTGCTCCTCAGATCAGAGCCTGCAAAAGAGCGAGAGGCTGTGCTGCAGGGCTGCGGTGGCTGCTCAGCCACCCAGCGCTGCTCCTCGCTGCAGCCCCAGCACCCTGTCAGCAGTCCTGGCTGCACCGCATCTTCCTGGCTGCTCCTGCTCGGAAACGTTTCCTTAACAACCCCAGCACTGGGGGGAGAGCAAAGGAAACTCACGGCTTTGTGTGTGAGCAGAGCCAACATCCAGACCTTGCCCAGGTGCTGCCAGACCCCTGAGAACTGTGTCTGGAAGGAGCAGGCTCAGCAACCCTCTCCCATGGCAGAGGCACTGGGCAGCAGCCTCAGGGGTGCTCCCAGAGGCATGAACTGCCCCAAGGGCAGCGCTGCACTGCATGAGCCGGGAGCTCTGCGAGCCCGGTGCCGTTCTGGGGAGCTAGGCCACCCGACTGGAGGTGGTGCCCAGGTCCCACAGCACTTGAAAGGGTAATATCCTTCCACAAGGGCTTGTGTCCACCTTGCAGGCGCAGAGACCCCACAGCCCTCCTGACAGCTGGGCTGTGGGGCAGACCACGTCACGGGCACGCTTGGACTTGCCCAGCGCAGGAATGCCTGGCAGGCGCTGCATGCCGGGGTGCAGCTGGATCCTGCCCCCACAGCAGGGCTACGGCTCAGCCCACCCTGATGGGCTCTGCACAACAGGGGTGCAGCCGGTCCCGTGCCAGCCCCACATGCCAGCTGTACAGCCCAGCCTGCCCCCTCACCATCAGTGCCAGCTGGTGCCGCAGCCAGATCCACAGTGCTTGGGGCTGACCCCCACCCCTGGCAGCCAGCTCTCTGCTCCTGCCAGGCTGCAGCCCTGCATTTGGGGAACGATCCCCAGTTGCTCTGGCAGCCCATCTGCCTCGCTCCCCCCTCGAGAAACGACAATCCCGCAGGATTCAGAGGACAAGAAGGAGGCAAAGCTCGCGGCAGACGCAGATGAAGCAACACGAAAACGCGGCAGCGCCGGGAGCTGCTCGTTCTGCTCACGGGCAGAGCGGGCTTGGAGGTCTCGCAGCTCAGCAAAAACCCTTCACCCAGCTCTGCTTCTAAAAACAGCCCGTAAGCAACACTTGGATCTGATCTCATCAAAGCAGCAGGGCCGAGGCTGCCGCTCCCGCTCCAGACACGCAGCGCACCGCAGCAGCGCGCTCTGCAGACTCAGAGGGCCGCCAGAAGGTGCCCAGAAAGCAGCAGCAGCGGCAGTACCTTTTCAAGCAAGTGGCTGGCAGGGCCGCGAGTCCCTTGCACATCTTGGTCCCGAGGCCGCTTCTGTGCTGCAGGAAGAACAAGAAGGCAGGAGGCAGCAGAGGCTGCGTGCGGCTGCTTTGCTGCCTGCAGAATCTGGTGTCGTCTCTGGGCCAGCTGAGCTGCCTCGGCTCTGCTTTATAGCCCAGCCCAGCCGCGCTGGGCGACCCAGTCAGGAGGCAGCGCGACAGCAGCACCCGTCCCCTTTCTGCCCACCCAGGAGGAAGAGGGTGACGTACGAGCCAAGGCAAAGGGGTGACATGGGACTGCAAACCTCACCGGAGCTGAAGCCTGCTGTCTGCCTGCAGAGGTGGGTTCTACTGCAAGGGTGGGGAAAGCTTCAGGGGCTCTCCCCTGCTGCAGAAGATGCAGATGAAGGCTGGAGATTTTCAGAGGGGCACCGGCAGCAAAAAGGATCGGAGAAGCGAGACGAGCTCTGCTGGTTCCTCTGTTCATTTTCCCCTTCTGTTTAAAGCAAACTGAGGAAAACTAGACGATCTTTCAAGGTCCCTTCCAATCCCTAATGGTTCTATGAAAACAAGGGTCATAGAATCATAGAACCACTAGGGATTGGAAGGGACCCCGAAAGATCATCTAGTCCAACCCCTCTGCCACAGCAGCATCACCTAGACCAAGTCACATAGGAACACACCTGGGGGGTCTTAAGCCACAGAACATTAGGGATTGGAAGGGACCTAGAAAGATCACCCAGTCCAACCCCCCTGCCACAGCAGCATCACCTAGACCAAGTCACACAGGAACATGTCCAGGTGGGTTTTAAACGTCTCCAGAGAAGGAGACTCCAC
>JAOXOE010043115.1:0-38688 GCA_028565055.1 Phoeniculus purpureus | reverse complement strand
GTCCCTTCCAACCCAGAGTGATTCTGATTGTATAACTTCTCCAGTGAAGTGATCCTGCTGTGGCAGGCGGATTGGACTAGATGATCTTTCGGGGTCCCTGCCAATCCCTAATGATTCTAAAGACCTCGGCATACACATGAAAAAATATGAAAACACTTTCTGTGAGAGAAAAGGAAGTAGTGCCTAAGGAATAGTGAGCAAGGAATTGGAGAAAGCTTAAACAATTCATCTTTCCTAGTAAATTTGATGTTTCATCCACAATCATTTTTATCGCAATCAGTGCTCTCAAGTACGTGTTGCCATGTGAACTCCAGCAGGCTTTGATGCCACATTCCGAGACTGCTGTTCTACTTGATATTTGCTTTGGTTACTTCAGCACGGGCTCACACTCACCATCAACTTCAATTTCTTTTCCTTGCAAGACATTTATAACAGCTTCCCCGAAAAACTCTGTAGTTCAAGAGTGCCATCTGGAGGTTTCCTACATATAAGGACGAGGATGTTGGTTGGGCTGATAGTATTTGGGAAGTATTAGGGACCTCAAGCACTCAGCATTTAAAGTACTGTTTTAAAAAGGCACGAACACAGGGACAGAGGGACAGTTTGTCTCTGCTGTTTTCCAAAGCAAACAACAATAGTGACTGAGAGCTTTGCTACTCAAAATACCTTAGGAGATACCTGCCGTTCAGACTGTGCTGAGTGCCATCCATCTAAAAACAACCAACTTCCAAAGCGCTTTAAGCCACTAACCAAAATCACTAAATCTGATCCTTTTATTTCTTTTTTCCAGATGCAGCTTTGCTCATATTCTTTATTTAAGGTAAAGGTAATGTCAGAGGCAAAATGAAACTGTGACCTACCCCCTCAAAAAATAAATCTACATGGGGCACATATTGCTTTAGATATTCTCTGCTTAAAACAAAGGGAAGGCTTTCGTGCTTTGTGGTATCAGTTTAGGAGTTATTGTGGGATTGTTTTCCTTGTACAGCATTGTCCCAACACTAGTAATTTACCACTGCAGGAGAGCAAATGAGTAGATTATTATGACAAATCATGTCTAGGTTGGGAATTTACCATTGAAAGTAGGATGTTGCTTTTCCTTCTTCCTGCTGCCTCTGTCAGGTGACTTTTGGCTTGGGAAACGGATGTGTGCCAACACATTCACAATAAAGTGCACTAAAGATGAGGCGAGGCGCCACAGGAAACCAGAGACCCTAAAAAACATGCATTGTTAGCAGCACAAATAACCCGGTCTCCTTGTGACATTTTTCATTTTGAAGCTGAGCAAAAACAAAAAGTAAACTTTTCTGAAACCAGTGCCCTTGATGTGTATTCCCTGATTGTCACCTCTACCCCAGCTGCACAAATATTCTTCATTGTTTCCACAAGAAGTTTAGATTGTGTTAGGTGGGAAGTTCCCAAAACTGTACGTTTGACTGAAGTCTGGATGAAAAGCAGTCCCCCTCCAGCTACACAAGAGCCAGTCTAAGGGAAGAAGCCTTGTTTGCCGGTGCAGCAGCAGATTGCAACACAAGGTATTTTTATCCTCAGCCTTTAGTACAAAAATGACACATAAGAGAAATCCAGTATCTCCTCTGATCATCTTTAAACTATCAGGGACTGGGTCATACCCCAGTCTGGAAAGAAGAGTGGGTTAAGAAACTAATTTCCTTGTCACACCAAAGAAAACCACGACCTTGAATTATCCTTGCTTTGAAGTCCAAAATAATTGCCAATAAATCGCTGCAGTATGTCAGACCTCCCAAACACGACAGAAGAAGCTCTCGACAGCCTACACACTACACATTCTGCAGAGACCTGTCTCCTACCTGCTGACCACAGCAGAGATGGGATGTCTCGGGCTGAAAGATATTTGTACTGGTCCAATAGGGGCTGAACAGGATGGCTGCAGACGAGGGATGCGGAGAAAAGGAGATCTATCATCTCCACAACAAAGGCAGTTTGGAAGGTCTAGATCACATTAAGAGAGAATAACGCTTTATTCTGGAAGTGGCTCATGTTAATTCTTGAGGAGTAATGTGCTCCTGAGAACGAACAGGGTGACAGAGTCTGCTTCTGTGTAACTGATTGCTGAGACTGAACTGTGGGCTGGTTCACTTGGAAACTATTGCTTGGGGATGAGCCAGGTGTCTATTTTGGGTCCCTCCATAGGCAGGTGTTGCCTGAAGCCAAGCTGAGCTCCTTTATAGAACAAGCCAAAATGTTGCCCTGTCTCCTGGAGGAGCAAAGAACAGGAATAGCGCAATACTAAACCCGAAATGTAGACTCTTCTCAGCTCTAAGGATTTTCAAGTATTTTTTTAGCTTGTTACTGTAATTTTTATGATCAATTCCCAATGTCAGTTGGGAAGCCAATCAAAAGGTTCAGGCAGATCTGTGCAAAAATTAATTCCACTGCTGATCCACTGCTGAAAAGACGTTGAATGTAGACATTCCAAAAACGATTCAACAAAGTGTTTCACTTACAATTGCCAAAGAGGGATGAAAGTAGTCTACAACTCAGGAAAAAAATGCATTTCATACTCTGAACTAGTCTGTTACCACCCTTTTGAACGTTTCACAACATTTACACTGATTTACTTTAAAAAGGCTGAACTGAAAGGTAAAGCCACTGGACAGAATTAGTTCTGATCCAACTCAAAGCATGGCGAGTGTATTAATAAGGTGTCTTTGAAGTTTTTTTAGAGTTACTGTGTTGTCTCATAACATATCTTACATGAGTTTTAAAAGAGCGATGGGGTGTCTTGTTATCTCTTTACATTGTATTTTAAACACAGATTTTTGCCGGTGTTGGTATAAAATCAAAATACTCTGTAATTTTTGGAGCCTTAAAATTGACCTTGATGTTTTTTCTGCCAGGCCTCTTGTTCTTTTGTCTTATTCTGTGTTTTCACAACATGCCCCAGGTACTTGACTCTCATATCTATGCCTTTCAGTAAACTTCATCTATTAGAGTAACTCAAAAATAATTGAAACTAACTTTTAAAGTCTAAATATATGATCTATTTTATAAGGTGTTCTCTGCCATAGTTAATTTTTATTTTGTGAAGAGATAAGTGAATAAAAAAGATAAAAAGATTTACATTACAGCTGTCTCCAAAATAACAAAACTTGAGGAACAAGGTCCTTCACAAACTACAAAACAACTGGCAAGGACAAAAAAACAAAGGCAGAAAAGGCACTGGCAGGAGTTCAGAGGGGAGCATCAACTGTCACGTCATGTCCCTGGGGGGAAATCCAAAACCAGGAGTCAAAGAACCTGAAAAGGCTCATGGTATAATGCTGCTGTAAGGAAAAACAGCTCTGTGATTCCTGAGAGACATGCCCTTCTCCTGCTGATACGCCCTTGTGTCCATGGGCTTTGTGTAGTAATCCCTCTCTCACTGAAGAGCCTTCCCCAGCTTGATGCTCCTCAGCTGGGTCAAGTGCTCTCCTCCGCTCCAGGGCAGGGGCAGCATCTCAGCACTTGGTTGCTTTGTGGCATGTGCTGTGTCCCCAAAGCAATGCCTGCAGGGACCAACCACTGGCCAAAGGCTAACAAACTTAGGCAGTGAGTTGGGTGGTTTTCTCATCTTACATTCAAGAATGAGGCTGAACCACACACATCAGGAGAAAACAGTTTTACTGGATGAAGGAGAGAGGCCCATCTGCCTTGAGGTAAGACATCGCTAGTGATTTGCAATGGTAAGTAGAGAAACATCCCCTGGACATACCTGTGAGGTGAGAAAACCATTAGTAGTTCCAGAAGGTGTTTCTGCAAGGGGTGTGCAAGTCAATATTTTACTCCCTTGTGTGTAAGAAACGTTTCCATGAGAATGAAAATAGCATCACTTGCTCCAGAGCAAAGCGGTGCCAGCCTGGAGCTGGGCTGGGCCGGAGCCAGGGCCCGGTTGGAGCCGGGGCTGGCCCAGGTCAGGGCCCACTGTCTTGGGCTGCCTACCCAAGGCAGAACGGGGGCCCAGGGCCGCCCTGCCGCTGTCTTCGATAGGGTGAGCAGGGCAGTGACAAGCCGCCATGTCCACTCCATCCCATCTTCCCCCCAAAGCTCCGTGCCGGTGTTCTGGGGCAAAGCCCCCAGCGCAAGAGAAAGGGCGGACTCGTCAGCCCTCTTTTATAATGTCGCCTGGTCCACCCCCTCTCTCAGGGCAGGTCACGGGGCGGGGGGTGGGGGGTGCCTCTTCCAGCAAAACGCACCTTTTTCTTCATGAAAGCACAAACCTACACATTTGAAAATTTTGGTAGTTTTCAGACTGCAGCACACACAGACACATCCATGCTGCACCACAACTGAAGGCATCACTGCTCTAGAGCAAGTCCCAGAACTATGAACACAAATGGAGGCTTGCAAATGTGTGCAGGACGTGAATGCCTCATGGTGTGAGGAGGCGTAGTGAGAGTTAGTTCAGCTGCAGCAGCCATCAGCCAAGACAGTACTACCCACAATACACAGCCAGCAGTATCTGTTCAGCCTAGATTAAACTAAAAAGCTGAACTATAAACCTGCCAATATAAAAAGCCCCAAAACAATAACCTCCCCCTCCGAAAAACCCCGAAACAATTCAATATTAAATGCATTCTTCCTCATGCAACATCAGCTGCCTTGAAGGGATTCAGGATTTCTAAGTAAAAACAGCAGTGCTGAAGGTATCCAACCCATCTCTTCTAGCCAGGCCCATGCCTTCAAAAGCTGGGCACTTTGTGCCAAACAGTACTACAAGTGCTGCCATGGTGATAGGGACAGCAGCCATGGACAAGGAGGAAGAAGGGATAAAACTACATATAGAGAGAGCTGTGCACATATTTTTCTTTTGTTTACTCCCAGCCTTGCTGCATGGCAGGATGCAAGGCTGAAGCTTCTCTTCCTATTCCTAAAGCAGAGCCATTTAGTCTTGTTCCAAAACGGTTTTGACAATGTTAAAATGATGGGAGGTAAAGGAATTTTGCCAAACTTTTCTTTCATCTTTTCTACCATCAGTGGGGCTGATAGTAATTGTAGGAAATTGGTGCAAAAAGGAATCAGCTGCAAACACAACCTTGAGCTATCAAAGTGAATTCACATCATTATTTTTCTCTGGAGAGGAATGTCCAGTCTCCCAGGAAATGAAGTTTGGCTACATCCTCCTCTTCCTTTTCATATAACGTGTCAATACTTAATTATAATTGCATTTTCATCATGTAGAGTCAGAATACACATTAACTCCTGGCTACAGCCTTTTTTTCTTTTCAAAGCCAGTGGAAACACAAGTTTCAATTTCCTCCATTTCTGAGTTGTGATTAAGATACATCTCCTCTACAGTGGCTCATATTCTGTCACTTCTCGACAGAAGAGCACTAGGCTACTTCCAATTTTGAAATTAATTACAAGAATAAAGCCTTCTTTGCATACTTTCTAATTACCCTTTTCTTTGTTAATGCCAAATAATGCCTTTAGCATCTTCCTGGTAAAAGTCTCATTGACCCTGCTCTGTGATTATGATGCTTTTATCTCCCATCTGTGCTGTGAAAGCTACAGGCCCTCCATTTCCAATGCAAAAACCTCCAGAACTAAAACCATTAGTACTGACAATAAAAAGATTTAAAAGCTGTACAGGTACATGATGCTGTACACAAGGCAGCCTGACGCAGCCATGGGTGGAGGAGGGGGAAAAAAGGCAAGGATCCCTTTGTACTGTCTCTGTGATCTCAACTCATGAACAAATTACATTTTAAATGCATCTAAATATTTTGCAGACACAGAGAAAATTTGCAAGCACTGAGTCCATTGGCGAGATGCCTGGACAAAGGTCGCATCCTGGTCAAGGCTGAGCTCTGGGGCAAAACAATCAGGCTGCTTCTCTGGTCATATTTGCTCTTTGTTGATACTTGTCCCATATGAGTAAGTGGCTGTTGTACGGCAAGATGTCATGCACTTCCATGCTGACTTACCCCCAAAAGTCTTGTGTTGAGATGTAGGAAAGCAAGAAGGATCCTGGAGGGTTAGGAGTTTAAAGCAAGACGGGTGATGACCTGGCTCAGAGCCAGAAAGAGCAGCTGGCTTGCCAGATGCAGGAACAAGGCCAGGAGCACCCTCAGATGCCAGCCCCAGCAGGTAGCCATGGCCCCACATCCTGCTGGTCTGCTTCTCCTTGCCCAGCATGGAGTACTAGAACTGATGCATGTGACTGTGGTTTTTGGCATAAATAATCATCATTCAGTACCATCACACAGCTCTGGGAAGAGTTTTTCACCATGACTTTTGGCCAGAGCCATGAGAAGTGAGATTCCCATTGTGGTAGTACCCTGCAAGTATGGCAAGCCCTTGGTGGCTGCTGCTGCTCAGCTTTATCAATGAGAAACTCCCTCCTGATGGGAGTGGTCTCTGCTCTAGGAAAGTCACTCTACTGCAAAAGCCTGGATTTGCTTCAGGCATTTCCATCCCTCCTGCCACACTGTGCTCTGTGGCATCTTTGGGACAGCATCAGGGCAGGGGCAGCAGCATGGCCAAGCAGAGATTCACAGCAAGATACCCAGGACAGTTCTGTCGACGTGCTCCAAAGTGCTTGGTTCAGCAAGGCTGATCTGCCAACATTATGACATTCAAAGAAAAGTGCAGGCATGTAATTTTTGCCGCAAGGATCTCATGTCAGACCTTGATCTTTTTTCTTAACTTTTTTTTTCTTGGTTTGGTTCCACTGCTGTTCTTGTAGTCTATCCTCACGATCCCTTGAGTCATCCTATGGTGCTATGAGCTGTTTGCAGAAGAGTTGGCAAATAATTCCTATTTCGCTCCCTGTGTGATTTAACCATCACAAGCTGAGGGGCATGACATTTATGTGGGTTAGTGACCTGGAGGCCTAGAAGCCTGAAGGATGGATCCTGGGCTGCATCAGGAGAAGTGTGGCCAGCAGGTCAAGGGAGGTGATTCTCCCTCTCTACTTGGCTCTGGTGAGACCCCACCTGGAGTGCTGCGTCCAGTTCTGGAGCCCTTATTACAAGAGGGATGCGGACATGCTGGAGTGTGTGCAGAGGAGGGCCACGAGGATGATCAGAGGGCTGGAGCACTTCTATGAGGACAGACTGAGAGAGCTGGGGCAGTTCAGTGTGTAGAAGAGGAGGCTCCGAGGTGACCTTCTTGTGGCCTTCCAGTATCTGAAGGGGGCTACAGAATTGCTGGGGAGGGACATTTTAGGATCTCAGGTAGCGACAGGACTGGGGGAAATGGAGCAAAGCTGGAGGTGGGTAGATTTAGACTGGATGTGAGGAGGAAGTTCTTCAGCGTGAGAGTGGTGAGAGCCTGGAATGGGTTGCCCAGGGAGGTGGTTGAGGCCCCGTCCCTGGAGGTGTTTAAGGCCAGGCTGGATGGGGCTCTGGCCAGCCTGATCTAGGGTGGGGTGTCCATTGCCCATGGCAGGCAGGTTGGACTAGATGATCCTTCGAGGTCCCTTCCAATCCCTAATGATTCTATTAAATAAGATATTTTTACTCACGGCCTATGATGGCTCCTTTACTATTTTAATAATGTACAGCTCTTCTCAGACGCAGGCAATGAAGCTGGTGAAGGGCCTAGAGAATAAATCTTGTGAGGAGAGATTGAAAGATTTGGGGCTGTTTAGTCTGGGGGAGAGGAGGCTAAGGGGAGACCTCATCGCTCTCTACAACTATCTGAAAGGACATTGTAGAGATGTCAGTGCTGGTCTCTTCTCACAGGTCATTAGCGACAGAATCAGAGGAAAGGGCTTCAAGCTTCAAGAGGGGAGGTTTAGACTAGGCATCAAGAAAACAGGAAAATATTGACCACAGAGAATGTGGTCAGGCACTGGAATACACTGCCCAGGGTGGTGGTTGAGTCCCGATCCCTGGATGAGTTTAAAAGATGCTTAGATGTGGTGTTGGGAGAGTATGGTTTAGCAGTGAACTTGTAGAGTAGGCTTGATGGTTGGACTCAATGATCCCAAGGGCCTTATCCAATCTAAATTATTCTATAATAACAAATTCTTTTTGATCCACCTTCAAGCAACAGACTGTTCTGACACAGCATCCTCTGAGCCACCAACATAGCTCCAATACCTTTGCCAGCAATTTGCAGACTCTAAGGCAATAATTGCCACAATCTTTAAGTTCCATTACAACTATAATGAAAACATCATGCAGCATCAACATCCAGCCATCCCAACACCATTTTCCCCTTCATGTCTTTTATGGGAAACACACAAAAGCCTCAATTTTTCGTTGCCTTGGACCTGCCAAGTAACTGCTAGTAGTCATCTTCTCTGCAATTGAATGTTATTTGGTTGAACTACACTTTCTCACTTAGTTTGATTACTTTCTAGAATTTTCCTGTAACTTTATCAACCTTAAGAGCACGTTAAACAGAGGTGCTGCTTCTAGAGGACTTTCCCAAACGATGAATATTCTAATATTCACACTGTAGTAACTGTGCTACTTCCAGCGAAGTTTCCCAAACAACAAAATCCCTAAAACCCACCTCCCCAAACTTAAGGTGATTCCATTGGATAACTAAGCACAGAGCTTTCCTCATCTCACATGGCTTTACATGGGATATTTGCCCTGAAGCAGGTTATTTTCAACAGCACAACAGCATTTAAATAAGGTTATAAATCTGTCCAGACCTCTGTCTTCCTCAACTCCCCACTTCCACAGGTATTTCCCTTACCTTATAGTCAGGTATCTCAAATGAACAAGCCTCAATCTTAGAGATATAGGTATACTCAAGGCCAGATTCCCTTCCTGACCTGCACTGGATTTCACCCATCATACAGCCAACAATTCCAGTTTCAGGAATTACTCTGAAGATCTGTTATCTATTCTACATAGCTCTGAAATGCTACGCACACAGTAGAAGTACTTACTTTTTAAAAAAAAAAAACAACCAAAACCAACATGTTGTAATCCTACTTTTCTGCCATCATTTCTGACCCAGCATTTTTAATTACAGCACTATAAGAAAAAAACATCCTGTAGTGGAATTCAATTGCATTTACATTTGTTAATATTTGCATATAAAGAAGAAAATATATTAAAATGATAATATATGATAACGACTTAGAATTTGTAATTATATTCTACATCATGAGCATTTGTGTGGTTTAAATTAATTGTTGTGGTCAATTCACATAACCCAGACCTTCACCCTAGTGCTGTTGGAGAAGCAAGAAGGTAATATAAACTGAGATTAAAGGAAGAAAAGGCCATTTTCCACTCCCTAACCTATGCCCTATGGCTTCTCCTACTTTTGTGCTGTGTGACTCAAAGATGATGGGGCTTGGATGAGAAGTTCCGTTTTGTAACTTGCAGAGTATTAAAAAAATATTCTTACAGCTCAAAAGATCTCAACAGGCAACGTGACAACATAAAGAAAACATTAATGACCCTGATGATAAAACTTGAAATATTGTTAGAAGTTTGGTAATTTCCTAATGGCAAAACTATCTGTATTCACACTTCAGACACCTCAGTCTACCTGCTGAGAGTGAACTGAGACTTTCTTGAGCAGAAAAACAATCTTACTTTCTACTTTTCAAACGTTACTT
Source organism: Phoeniculus purpureus (assembly GCA_028565055.1). Classification (NCBI taxonomy): domain Eukaryota; kingdom Metazoa; phylum Chordata; class Aves; order Bucerotiformes; family Phoeniculidae; genus Phoeniculus; species Phoeniculus purpureus. The sequence continues at coordinate 29,138 of JAOXOE010043115.1, read as the reverse complement.
ATCATAAGACGCAAACTGGAGTTAAGTGACAAGGTGTATTCTTGTTTTAACCTCCTTTAGTATAAGCACCTAGGGAATGTGTCCACCATCTCATATTTCTTCTTCACCAAAACACATGAAGCATCTCTCCTTCCTAACTCTATCATTATATTTATGAACAGTCCAAGTCAAAGCTGAAAGACAAGCTTTTCCAAAATGCTTAATGTCATAAAACCTGACGCATGGTTTCACTCCTGACTATACTAGGTTATAAAGGGATCTTATATTGCCCATTTAACCACATTCATTTTAGAAATAAAGTCTCTTGCAGCACTAGATATCTTGAATTTGTCTTTACTACACCAGTTTCTCACTTCACAGATGTCTTCCAAGACAGAAAAAAAGAAAACTTTTGCCTTAAATTATTCAGATAACCTCAAAAAAATCTTTTTTGTGAAGACAAGGTGCAGATCACTATGTTAAGATCAAGCCAGGAATGTTTTCCTCATGGGCATTTTCTAAAAAACACTCCATTTATATAAAAGTGAAATCATTTTCAAATAAAACAGAGAACTCAAGAAACAAACTGCACAATAAAACTAATGAAAGCAATCGTTTGCCTCTCAGTCAAACCCCACTTTTCCTTTAGACCAAGCCCAAACCAACCACATTTCTCCAAAGCCACCCATTACCACAGGACTTACAAGGACACCAAAACATCTGCTTTGCGCCTCTCCCTGCAGAGAAGAGCCATCTGTGATGGGCAGGTCTGGAAACCAGCAAGGACACCAGCGACCCAGAGAAGAGAATTCTGCAGAAGGGCTGCCTGAGCCTGGATTTCCAATTACTCAAAACACCTGAAGGAAAAACATTAATGAACTATACAAAATAAAGCAAAAAAAAAAGGTAGTTAAAGGCTTCTTGTAGAACATTTCTGTTCCTCTTTCTAGGGAGAAAAACATGGAACAACTTTAAGAAGCCCATCTACCTCTAGATGGGCTGCAATTTAAGTAGCCATTCTTCCCTGAATGGTTGAAACACCTTAATCAGCTTCACCTAACACCACTTTACTCCATCCTCCGCAGCTGAGGCAAAGCATAGCAACCTGGGAAGAGCCATACGTCCTCCCTAAATTTCAGGGTAAGAGCTTACTGCTCTCACTGTGCGTGATACTGCTTCACAACTTCCAAAGTCCTACAAGCCAGCTTCTGGAAAGCAGGGCTTTAATCCTTTAGCCTCCCTGTGCTGTACTCAGCCATCCTGCATGTGGTCACATCTTATTGTTTCAAGGATAAAGATTGTTCAAGGCAACTGACACTACACTTAAATTATTCATCCACCATCATTATTTATTCATCAGCTCTTGAGTTATCTTGCTTTGCTAAAGTACCTGGTTTCTATTGCTCACTGAAGAAAAAACCTCAACAAGAAAACATGGCATTTTCTTTGTATAATTGGGATTTTGTGACTCTTGCAGGCAGTGTTGCACTGATATCCCATCATGTGTGTTGCCAAGTGTTTGACTGTGAGGTCATTTGTGCACACAGCTAGTGAAGGGAAAGCACATGCTGCCAGGTCCTGCACTTGACTCAGAGGTCTGGGCAAGCTCTGAATTTCTGGGAGGCAATGGGGAGCTCTGAAAATCCCTTCCTAGGGCCACAATCCATACTTGGTGCCATATAGGGGCTTCATTATCTCTGATGGTTGTGAGGTACATATCTCATCTAAGCTGCTACCAGAATAATAATGAAAAACCTTGTGTTTGACACAGCTTCTTGATCTGGAAATGGAACAGCCTTGTGTGTTACAGCACAAGGAATATCCTGAACATCTTTCTTAGCTTATGGCTGTAATCTTTTCCTCTAGGCACAGCAAGCAGCAGAAGATGAGCAGGAAAGCTGTTTGCGCATGAAGCTGGGAAAGACAAAACTTCACAGGTTTTGTGAACCTCACCCTGTGGAATGAAAGTGTCCTTTTGGACCACAGTATTTTATTACATTTTTTTTTCTATTCCATGATTACACACTACTTCTGATACCTTGGTGAAACAGAATTAAACACTGACTCCTCAGCTTTGAATGGAAATACTTCTGACTATAACTGTCATCTCCTACATCACTGTTGTTCTACATGAATAAATCATGCGAAAATGGCAGTCACAAGTCCCCAACATCAGAAAGACAGAAAACTCCTGGACAGTGTCTGGAGGAGAGCAACTCAGATGATCAGAGGGCTGGAGCACCTCTCCTGTGAGGACAGGCTGAGCAAGTTGGGGTTGTTCAGCCTGAGGAGGCTCCCAGGTGACCTTTCCAATATCTGAAGGGGGCTACGAGAAAGATGGGGGAGTGCTTTTGACATGAGTGGTAGCAAGAGGACAAGGGCTCCAGACTTGAAGAGGGGAGATTGAGGTTGTACATTAAGAAAGAATTCTTTGCTGTGAGGGTGCTGAGGTGCTGCAATATGTTGCCCAAGGCAGTTGTGGTTGCCTCATCCCTGGCAGTGTTCAAAACCAGGTTGGCTGGGGCCCTGAGTAACCTGATCTAGTGAAGGTGTCCCTGCCTATGCACAGAGGTTGGAACTAGATGATCTTTAAGGTCCCTTCCAACCTAGCCATTCTATGATTCTATGATTCATGTTACAAATGGAAGCACAAAGGACAACTCCAAAATTTCTTTAAAGCACCGGAATTTTGAAGGTTTTTTGGTACAAACATTTCTAGCACTGCAGTGTTAAACAGAGAATGTCTTACTTACAGAGATAATACATGAGGTATGATTGCTTCCTGCAATACATAAGGTACAATACCTTCCTGCAAAGAAGATCCCAATACCCAAAGATATATTTAAAGAAATTTAAACTGCAATGAGAGATGATCCCTTTTCCCAATTCTGCAGACGCTGCAGAGACAAAGTCTCTATTTATTACGGTGGTTTTAGCACCATATGACTGTGTGCAAACATTTCCAGCATCAAGGAAAAATGGTCTGCAAGGCTTAACTCACCAGCTCAGACATTTCTCTTGCAGTTAAAAGTTGGCTTGCGATGAAGGCTTCAGTCTGGGAACAATCTTTACCCACTTGAAGGAGAAAAACCCCAACATCTTACTACTAGGCACCATCGTTATGGTGATATAAATTGCATTTTATCAGTTTCAGCTGTTTTTTTCCTGGCCTGTACATAAAAATCTCTTTTTTAGAGTGAAGTCCTTCAAGGTTTACCAGCCAAATTTTGCTATCAGTTACACACACAGCCCTATTAATGGTAATGAGATGGTTGAATTTAAGCAAGGGTAGAACTCGATCTTCACCCTATTAAGTTGTAGGCTGTCAAGATATTTGTCTGTTTTAACTTAAAATCTATTTAGTAGGTTTCTTCTTCATAATGAGAAAGTCTTGCAAAACTATACCAAACGCCAAAGGTGTAACAGCACCAGATGAGAACCGTCTCTCCTCTCTGAAAACGGCCACTGGTGAGTGTTTCCTAGAGGGAATGCAAAAGCCTGGCGATGAGATATGAATAAAATAGTTTGCCTGGAGAAAAGTATCCTTGGCCTGACTCTCTTCTGGCTTGTGTTTTGCACCATGAGTTTTCCCATTCATCCCAGACTTCTGTTTTTTTTTTTTAAAAAGGGTCCTTATAATCAACTCTCTGAATTGACAGCCATGGAGAGGCCCGAGCAGTGCGTGCACGACAGTTTCCATTAATACACAAATACTAGATATACTTACAAGCCATTTACTTTGTTAAGATTGCAATTCATCCTGCAGTGGCTCAACGCAAATCCTCCTTTTTGGATCATCTCACATTACAACCCTGGCCAGAGTTTTTTTAATCATTTCTAATTTAAGAAAAATTAACACTCAACTACAATGAGTTTGAGCTCAAGAAGAACTGCTGCAATAAGAGCCTTTCGGCCTCTCACTTTTCTCTTTCTGCCTCTGTCTTTATTTATCCACATGCTGCTGAACAAATATCACCCCTGAAAATCATACAATCATAGACTCATCAAAGTTCAAAAAGGCCTTCAAGATCATCAAGTCCAACCATCCGTCCTGCAACCTTGAGCCACTACACCATCTCCTGAAACAACAGCTTAGACCTTAAGACAGCCTTATCTCTGTAGCCTGGTACTTGCTATGATGCTACATGTACTTGCCTGATTACCTCTTCACAGTCCTTTCCTCAGTTCACTAACATTGGCTCTGAGGAAGCATTAAAATTAAATTAAAATAGAAGAATTACATGGGATTTTGTATAATCTGCACAATTGTATAACCCTAATAGTTATAAATACATAAATATATACTTACATAAATTTATATAATATTACCTATCTTATATAAATATATATTATATTTGTATTAATCATCATAGAATCATAGGGTTAGAAGGGACCTCCAGAGGTCATCTAGTCCAAACCCCCTATAACAAGGAGGGACATCACTCACCAAACCAGAGTTGTGTAGAGAGGTGGAGGCCCCATCCCTAGAGCCATCCAAGGTCAAGCTGGATGGGGGTCTGGGCAATCTGGTCCGGTGAATGATGGGCCTGCTTGTTGTAGGGGGTTGGACTAGAAGACCTCTGGAGGTCCCTTCCAACCCAATACATTCTATGAATGTACAATTTAATTAATACCTCACAGAACTATTTGTGACTATCGCACAAATAAAGCTACAGTGACCTGAATGGTCATTAAGAATGGACAGACCTGTCCTGAAATCATGGACCTACCATGCAACAAAAGTACTGCACAAGAAGAAATCTGAGAACATTAGGCCTATGAAGTTCAAATTCATAAAATCATAGAATCACCAGAAAAAGCAGAAAAATAGAGGTACCTATTAAAAAAATAGAGGTACTATGGCACCGAGCACAATACCTAGGTTGTGGGATAGATGTCACAATCGCAGAATCACAGAACATTAGGCATCGGAAAGGATCTCGAAATATCATCTAGTCTAATCCCCCTGCCACAGCAGGATCACCTAGACCAAGTCACACAGGAACATATCCAGACGAGTTTTAAACATCTCTAAAGGACACTCCACAACCCCCCTGGGCAGCCTGTTCCAGTGCTCCATCACCCTTACTGGGAAGAAGTTCCTTCTGATATTTATATGTAACCTCCTATGTTCCAGCTTACAGCCATTGCCACTTCATTGACACTGAGCAGAGCCTGGCTCCATCCTCCGGACACCCACCATTCACATATTTATAGACATTAATGTTCAGCAGTGTGATACATTGCTCTGTGCTGTGAGAATTGGGAAAACACACATTTCATGGATACAGAAGCTAAACCAGCAGTTCTCTTTAAAGAAAAAAACAAACACTAGCCTATTCCAAAAGACCTGATAACAAATAGGAAAGGGGTGCAAGGGAAAAGCTAAGTCAGGTCAGGAGGGTGGCACATCAGCTAGGTGCCTGCTGCTGCCATCCAACTGGCTACTGAGCTCCAGCTCTGTGTTAACTCCTTGAGCTTTTCAAAAGTGTTGTTAGAACCTGAGATTTGAGACAGTGGAACTAAATAATCCCCTAACCAGAAAGTATGAATGCCATCATTTTACAGCTCTGTATTCAGAACTGCAAACCCATCTTTCATGTATCTCAAGCATAGGAAACCTGTGTTTCTATATAAAGAAGGAATCTTGGCTTCAGCCGGTGGGCATAAACACCATCATGCCTTTGCTTTTAGGGAATAAACACTGTGAGCCGTGACACTGCCACTAACAGAAGGGAGTTGTCGAACAAGCTCCACAGTAACTTTATTTTTTAGTTTACAAATAAGTGAGAGGTGAACTCAACATAAATCTGGGAAGAGGTTGATGACTGTAAATGTAACCTCTAGGGCCATTGGGAGAAGAAAAGGAAGCAAAGTTCACCGGTAGGTTTTATATGTAGCCATGTGAGTGTATATGTGTGTCAGATACACAAAAATAGATGAAAGAATTTATTCAGTGACTGGTAAAAGAAGCTTGAGCTTTACTATATTTTGCTGTAAAAGTTGCAAAAACTTTCTGGCAACTATTTCTCCAGAGCAAACATCTTCTCTGTATCTTTCAGGCAGTGTCAGATCAAAGGTGGACAGTGATTTCCTGATTCTGGTCACAGCCCCAGGACCTAGAAAAGTTATTGAGGCTTTTAGCACATTGCAGGGGAAAAGTGTGCTCTCCATCCTAAGGCAAGTGGAGGATGTGTGGGCATGCAGGACAGAGGAACAGAAGGTCTGTGGAGACACAAAGGCTTAGTGGATATGAAAAAGGTAAAAGCCATCATATATGAAAGAGCCAGTTTTAGAACCATAGAATAACTTAGGTTGAAAGGGACCTCAGAGATCAACTCTCTGCCACGGACAGTGACACCTCTCAACTAGACTTGGTTGCTCAAGGCCTCATCCATCCTAGCCTTGAACATCTCCGGGGAGGGAGCAGCCTCAGCCTCTTCAGGCAATTGATTCCAGAGAATTTCCAACCTTGCACTGAAAACTGTCTTCCTAAGATCTAGCCTGAACCTCCTTTGCTTCAGTTTCAAACTATTTCCCTTTCTCCTATTGCTAGATCCCATTGTGAAAAGCCCCTCTCCAGTCTTCATGTAGGTTCCCTTCAGGTATTGGAAGGCAGCTATAAGGTCCCCCCAAGTCTTTTCAGTCAGTCTTGATGGTAAAGGAATAGTTTCTGCAGCTTTTGGGAAATTAAAGGAAGAAAACTGGGCTTCTGTTGCATGAAAATTAAAAATTAACCCCTGTGGTGATGCTGGAGGGATCTTCTCACCTCCTGGTATAACATGAACGTGACCTTGCAAACTCACAGAGCGGGGCTGGCTTGGCCCTGTTGCAGCAAAAGCAACAGACAGCTGCTGAAGTATTGAGAAATACATCTCCATGACCTCCAGTCCAACACATCAGTAGAAAACAAGTGTCAAACTACTCAAAAGCATTCAGAATTGAACGTGGTGTTCACCTCCAACCAGTATTTAGCCTGAAGCACATGCGTCTCTGTGCTGCCACAAATTGTCTGTATGTGGAAATTCACAACTTGAAAAGGGCAGGAGTCATCATGCTATCAGATGCTCTTCACATTTAGATTCATTTCAACAAATCCAAGATTGGCCACAGACTCCTTACATATTTCATGATTTACCCGAATCTGCTTTAGTCTAAGAGACCTAATTCTTCCATTACACATATCACCCATCGTGCTGGCAGCCTAATTTACATCTCAAACTGGAATTATTTTGCATACTTTTCATTTTAGTATTCTGACATCTTAAAAAAAAAAGTCTTAATTCCGTGAAGTAAATTACCATCAACCCTGGGAAAAAAAGTCCTGCAAGTTATTAATGCTCAAAAGTGGAGAGTTTTGGTGCCTTTCTCCTCTCAGCTCTACATAGTGATAGATTAGGAAGTATGTTTTAGAGCACATGAAATTCAGAACAAGACCAACATCATGAGGCTTATAAGATATGTAACTCCAATGTCTTCTCAAGGGAATCACATAACCGTTGTTTCCTTTTGGACTTTCTTCCACAACAAGTTTTGAACCTTTTTCTACTGAAGGGACGTATCTTACCTTGTCCATTCACTGAACTAACACACACATCAGTGCTGAAACAACCCAAAATCTTTAGAGAAATAGAAGAAGAAGGAGAAAGAACCATTAACCAGGAACTTTGAGGGAAACCTATGGTTCTTGAGCATCACAAAAATCACAGTCACCAGTCTAGATACACTTTTACTACAAATATTGCTGCTAAGAAGTGGCTTAGGACAGTTAGGTTAATTGTTTACAGAATCACAGAATTATTGAGGCTGGAAAAGCCCTCTGAGCTCATCCAGCCTGTCCTATGACCTGACATCACCCCATCGGCCAGACTAAGGCACTCAGGGCCACAGCTAGGCTGTCCTTCAATACCTTCATTGACAGGGACTCTGTCACTGCCTTGGGCATCCATTCCAGGGTCTGATCACCCTTTCTGTGAGGAAGGGCTTCCTAACATCCATCCTAACCCTCCCCTGGCAGGTTCAGGCCTTGCCTTCTCTCCTGGCGCTGGCTGCCTGGGAGAAGAGCCTGACCCCCACCTGACTACAACCTCTCTTCAGGGAGTTGGATGGAGAAAGTCCTCCCTGAGTCCCCTCCAGGCTAAACACCCCCAGCTCCCTCAGTCTCTCCTCATCAGACTTACCCTCCAGTTCCTTCCCCAGCCTCCTTGCTTCTCTGGACCTGCTCCAACCCCTCCATCTCTCTCCTGAAGGGAGAGGCCCAGCGCTGCCCCCGGTACTCGAGGGGAGGCCTCCCCAGCGCCCAGTCCAGGGGGAGAACGACGCCCCTCGCCCTGCAGGCCACACTACTGCTGATACAGGCCAGGATGCCATTGGCCTTAAAATCGACTCTGAACACATAAATAGTGAAGTTTCTGAGATGTTAATCTCAAGCTTCAGTGAGGTCTTGTTTATTCGTCGTTAATAATGTCTGAGATGATTGTGCTGGAAGCACTTAACCAACAACAGCAACAAACCGCCGGCATTTTCGAGCAGAAGCAAAACACAGAGGTTGTCAACGTACACCGGGCAGCAAGTTCACAACGTTTCCGAAGGTGTTGGGTTTTGAAATACATCTTAAAAACATGAAATAAATAAGTTCCTTTTCTAATACAAGAAAAAGGATTAATTTTTGAAGCCCAAGCTTTATCAAAAGTTGATATTTGCGTGTTTTGTCAGTATTTTTAAAATCCATTCGATTATACACACAACGTGACGAAATGAAGTCGTTTTTACCCATAAATAAATCTACCTTACACTTTTTTTTCTGCCGGTGGTTATACACAGAGGAGGAAAAAGTAAATCAAAATAGATCTGTACTCAGTAGTAGAAGCCAAGTTCATGCTGCTGTGTGGCACATTCATATCTAGAACCAGAAAGCTCCTGGAAAGATCTTACGTTATTTAAACATAAGAATGAGAAAACTCAGCTACTGGTGGGGCTTTTTCATAGCTGATTCCCCCTCTTCACCAGCCTGGCTGCAGCCATCATTCCCAAAAGGCAGGATATTAAATAATGAGATGGAGTCTAAGGTAATGGCATAATGGCAAGACACTTGCTCTATGGACCCTTGTGGTGGTATAGAGGGAAAAGCACCCAAAGGGAAAGAGAAAACTGTCCTGGCAGAGTGATTCTTTTATCTTCTGCATCTCTGCAGCTTGTTCTTTGCATCCAGCTAGAGCCCAGCAGTGCTCCAGTGTGAAACCAGAGCTGCACCTGGGCTCTCCCATGCACAGGAAGAGGAGAAAGCAGAAGAAACACATTTCCCACAGCCTCCTCCAGCATTGCTGAGCACTGAGAGTGCAGAGGATGCATTAAGGAAAAGAAAAAAAAGAAGTCTCTCTCAATGCTAGGATTTCCTCCTGATGTAAATTTTTCCCACTGTGCCGGAGTGTAAGAGAAAGTATTTGCTGCTAGTTACCATCGTGGCCTTTGGGTGGGAGGTAATGTGCACTGAAGTCTCCAAAAGTCCCCAGAGAGGCTGCAGCAAAACCTCTAGGACTTTTCAGGGTGATCTATAGCCTCTTGAGCAGTGCTGCATCACTTTGGGTGCTGCAGGAGACAACAAAGTTTTGCAGCACGTAGGAAGACCCCTCTAAGTGTGCATTTCCAAAGCATCCTGCCTTCACTAATCCTTTTATTCCTTGAGCTGAAATGTCCTCAACGGCTGGCAAACTTTGCAGGGGTGGATTTTAGAAGGAATAAATCCAGCCCATAGCTCTGTGCAAAGCATCCCAAGAAATAAGTCAGGGAGACCGTCAGCAGTGAAGAGCACTACATTTCATGTGCTGCCACACAAATGCTTTCTGGCCGAGGTCTAATATTAATCTATTGTGTCCCTGACATCCAGTAAAACTACACCGAGGCAAATGCTGTTAAAACATCCATATTCAATAGCAGATGCAATAAACTATCTGCAACTGTTGGGATGAAGGAGGTTCACACACACACAAATATCTTTGAAACTCCAGTTAATCAAGGTGTCAAAGTAACTAAAGCAGTTTTACAGATTTTATTGAAAATAAATCACTTTATTATATACTGAAATATATATTATTGTTTCCCCATAGAGTTTTACTACCCAGCCGCCTGCATTTTGGTTTTAAATAGAGTATCTCCTGCCCTCTTTAGTCCAAATTTTATAACTACATTTACAAAGCGAATCCGGTGCTCAACCATATCTATAGGCTGCCTTCTCCTGTTGCCCTATGCAAATAGCCCATTATTAGCCATTTTCTGGCAGAAGAGAGTGGAGAGGAAACAGGAGAGGAAATGATATAATGGTCCAGGGCCGCGTGTTTCCTTTCTGCCCAGCTGTTTCTGGGATGACCTTACAGTTAACGGGGAAGCTGCGAGGTGGCATTGAACCTCAAAAGATTTACACCTTTGTCTTCTCATTTTTCAGCCTGAATCTTCCATGCAGGAATACATAAAACCTCAGAGAATTCCATCCAGGGAAGGTTAATATGAACAAAAGGAAATGTTTAATTCCATCTAATGGATGTCTTAATAGATATTTATAGGCTTCATGGAGAAACTTCTCACTGAATGTTTTTAACTTCCATTACTAACTCCTTTCTATAAGAATGAGAGATCTAGATCTAAAATACCCAGGAAAACTGTTGGGCAGGCAATTCATTTAAAATTCAGTTTTACTCAAAGAATCCTACTCATTGAATAATATTTTCCTAGTCGTAGTGCAGAGTTTCTGACAGCATCATGCTACAAACACACAAATATGTCTATAAAAATATTGCATCTACATGAAAAGATCCTCAGTTCTTGTTTCCCCCCAATATTTTTCCCTAAAGTTAAAGGACATCTAACACAATCCATGTAGAAACTGCTTCCTGAATGGACAAATTTCATGCTGACAAATGCAAATTCAACAGCAGTTCTCTTGAGATTACACTCTTTCACCCCAAAACTTAGTTTAAAGTTGAAGTACAGTATCTAAAATGGATTTTAAACAGTAAAAAGTTTACACTCAGGAATTTCTGACACATTGCCCATGGATCGGCACTACGAGTGCAATTTATCGGGACCCAAGGTCATGTTAGCAGTTATTTTACCCAGGTAGTCTATCCCACTAAACCAAAATAAGCATAAAGGTGTTTCTTATTATCCACTATGAAATTCAAAGGCATTTTCTGGTTAACAGAGTGAGGAGGATTCATTCAGAGCACTCTATCATTAATGGTTCCCCACCAGGGCAGTCTGCAAGGGGGTGACCCAGGGGATTGAAGAGGGTCACCTGCAGCATCTCCACTCAATTCAGAGTCACTGAAACTGGTGTTTAGGTTCAACCCTGGGCACTTCTGGATTTTATGTTAACAGTGCTCTTTATAGATCTTTATCTGTGTAAAGCCCAGTAACTTCATACAGAACTCACAGGACCTGTAGCAAGGAATTTTATCTTATACTCTTACACTTTCAACATCAAAGATGTGAGAAAAAAAATACCATTTTTCCTGAAATTATCCAAAAGGAGTATTTAATTGGCTTCATTATTCATCACCAGGAAGCTCCCGAGTAATTTTCACCACAGGAAAACAAGAAATGTGCAACCTTTGTAAGCAACATGCACAGCCCTGATCTGATCAGACCTCACAGCACATCAGACTTTAGGACCGTGTCCAGCTATTGCATTAGTTTTAACAGCAAAAACTGTGCCTTCCACACTTAAAAACCGGACTGTAATCAAAACCTAATTAGTATTCTATTTTCCTAGTGGGAAGACGGAGAGCAACGCTCACAGACACACTTGGTGTTAGATATTAAGCCAAAAGATGTCTCCAGAAACCAGCCATTCATCTATCTGTCTTCTTTTTTCTTTCTTTATCATCAACATCTTGTCTCTTGAAATACAAACATCACTAAATCAAAAACACTTACCTTTTCACATCATTATAGAATTGCTCAGATTAAATAAGAGCTCTGCTCGGGCTTTTCAAATCTCAGCTATGTTTTCAAACCACCAGGGAGGGCTAGTTCTTCCTGCTCAGACAATTATCAAATTGTTGCCAATGTGTTTCCTTGTATCAATCTCATTATTATTAAGGAGGTTAAATTACCTATGGATCTCATTAGAATCTTGGAAAAAGGGTCACAAGGTGGCATCTGCAATTTACTTAACAATTATCATTAAAAGCATCCCTTTTGAAAAGGAGATTTAGGCTGCTCTAATGTATTTCTGCTGTTAGACCTGCTTGATTTTCTTGGGTTGTTGGGGCGTTTCTGTGTTTACTTTGGAAGTAACAGGGACATCATCATCCGTCTTCTTTCCTGGTAGAATTCCTGAGGTGACCGGGTGCTTCAGATTGTAAAAGAAAGCTAGGTCAAATCACTAAAGACGAAGTCCTTATTGAAAAGTTAATTAGACACTGCAAATGCATGAGCTTTGAGGGGAAAAAGAAGACAAGGCAGCTTCAGCAGGACTTTCTCTTCGCAACTGCTCAGTTTTCACAACTTTACCTCTTGACTAATTTTCCAGCCAAAATAATCGTTTTAAGCAGGTAGTAAACAATTTTTCAGTTGGAATAAAAAGTCTAAAAATGCCCTTCCATATTTTCATGTGACAGAAAAATAAACTAAAGGGTCCAGCTTCTCTTTTTTTTGTTGTTGCTATAAAAACCCTTGCACTAATGCATTGCAATTTTTAATAAAATCATCACTGATGGCTTTATTTTACTGATAAGATAATTTAATCAGGACTTACTTACGAATTACAAGTATTCACCAGAGAGAACAATCCCTGCTGTCCATCTCCTACTCTCAAGTTGATCACCCCGCAAAACATTTCACTTCTGTATTTCCAATTCAAACCAGAAAGAAACTGTTGGGGTTTTTTTTACTCCAAGCCTTGTACCTACACATTCTATTTTGATTGCTCCCAGTCTCTACAGTGTTTTGCACATGAGCTTAATAGAAGACACTGCAAACAGTCTCAGCTTCATGCAGTGACAGAGGCTTACCTGACAAATTTGCAAGGACAGAACATACATGATGAACGGAACAACAAGAGTTAAGGATGTGATTGCTCTGGATAGCTCTACACTCAGGTATTTTCATCCCTGTTCCTCATCAATTCCTCTTCCTCCTGAAATGGCATCAAGTGTGATTTCTTTGTAAATAAAAATGTCTTTCTAATTTTTTCTAAAATAAAAGAAGTCCATCTAGATTTTTAGGCAGAAGCCTGCTGCATTTCAGCTGTGCAGACAACCAACCATAAAAGCAATCCTTATCCATGTTTTCGGTTGTTGCCACTTCTAGCAAGATTTAAAGAGCATTTTGTATTTCTTCACTTGCTGTGAAGAAAGGGAAAGTGCATGTTTTTATGCATCTCACAGCAGATAATGCAACAGGGCTTTGCAAATTATTAGCTCTGCTGCTACGTCCTGTACCAAACCAACATGTCCTTTCCACAGGCCAGCAACAGTTCACAGCAAAATACAAAGTCTAAACTACTTTCATGCAACAATGGATTTGTCTGTCTCAGAACTGGATTCGCCTAAAAGGTGAAACGTCGGCACAGAGACACAAACATTTCATTAACAAACCATTTATACATCTTTCTATTTAGACTCACTCATGCAACTCTGCATAACAGCTCATAAACATGGGTCTTGTAATACAAACAGCCATAAATATACAACACACACACTCTACATGAATGTAGATTAATATTTTTAATAGAAATCATATCTTTATATCTTCCAAAGGCAGCCTTTGTAGCTTTCTTGCCTTTTAAATTCATCTGTTCTTGAGCACAGTTTGGCTTTGAAATATGTCAGGATAATGCATTATTGAAGTACTGTACTGCCTCCTTCTTGAGACTGTACGTAGCGTCAGTCACGTTCGACAAATTTCCATTTGACTTAGTTCTTTTTTCATAATTATGCCTCGCTTCTCCCGCAGCCCTGTCCTCAAGAGCTCTCTGGCTATGCCACGAAAATAAACCGCACGCTCCAGGTTGTGCCTCCAAGGGACTTGCCAGCAAGAGAAAACCTGAGCTAAAGGGAAAAAAGCAAAATAAACCCCTCTATTTCACTTTCCCCCCCTTGAAATAGAGATCACTAAGTTGCATAGAACCAAGTTGTCAAAAATTATGCACAGGGCTGACGAACTCGATTTGAAATAAGTTTTTTTATTCGAGACATAATGCGTTTATTTCTTAATATTTGGATTTTGAAAGCTCTCGGGGAGATGATACCAGGGGATTTATAAACCTGTCTTCAAACTTCTGGCTTAGGTTGGTATCAATTTGTTCAAGAAAGAGTTAAGTCGAACAAGCAGAAAAAAAGAAATTAACTAAAGTAAGGCCCTTGTGATACAATGACACTTGCTCTATGCTCTTACGGAGAAAAACACGATGATAAAACACCACAAAGAGGAGTGTTATGAATTTTATTAATGACTAGAAGACAGTGTGCAAAACATCAAAGGTCTGTGGAAAAGATTAATGACCCCGTGTGAGACTGTTTAATTACCTCCAGCTAATTAGATTCTTGACCAAATTTTTAATATCTGCGTTCCTTCTAAAGCCTAATTGAGATTCCACATTATTTATCAATCTTTCAAAAAGCCCTTAGTGTGCTGCTTTTTTTTTTTAGGGTTTTTTTTTTTTCCCTTTGCACTTTGACTCCATTTATGGTCAATTATTAAATAAATAGCAAAGTAACCGTTCTCTCCAAACTGTATACGCGGAACACTTGATGCCTGTTTATTTTGACTAGGAGACTATCGTTGGCATCTTTTCTACATAATGAAGCACTCTAACTAATAAACGGACTGACTTCCCTGTAAACAACCTTGATAATATTTTTGTTATCTGGGCTGTGCTGAGGAACTCCTCATGTGGTTTCTGTAAATTAGCCTTTGCTAGTTGTCGGTTAATCCTTATTTCAGTTTACCTTGGTCCAGTCCCAGGGCCAGACTGGAGCGTTATCATGCAAACTGAAGAAGATAGCCCTTGCTGTTTGATTATTTTTCTCTGTTCATGTAGAAGTACTTTAGAGCTGTAAACCACCGCTAGTAAATTACTTGCTTTTATATAAGGAAATTGATGACACAAGACAGGGGACACATGCAATAATTACTGGGTTTTTTAATACTCCTTCAGATCCCCCTCTACCCCTACTTAGGACAAAATGAGAGGCTTGATCTGAAAACCAAACTTGCTTTAGCAATGCAGTTTAGAATGTCAAGGTATGTGGCAGAGAACACACTTTGTTTCTTTGGGAAAAGTTTTATAAACAGCATGCTTCCTACTTTGGAGTCATTAGGGACCCCTCTCCCAGCTTCTTTTTCTGTTTTAACAATACAGCTCATTTGCTTTGAAACTCTTTTTCATCATTTGTAATACAAAGTAAACAAAATAAAATGTGCACATGTGAAATTATATATTTATCAAGCATGTGGTAAAACAAAACACTTTGGGGAGAAACTCCTCATAATTTCATATAGATTTCTTTTTTGTTTTTCCAAATTATCCGCTGGAGTTTAGGTCATAAAAATCATATACAGAAATATACAGGATAGGTTAATAAAGAGAACAAAAAAACCCCTAACATATTCCCTATTAAAGTTTAATAGGGTTTATGTTATTTGTATAAAACACTTGGCTGTTGCCCTACTAAAAGACACGGGATTTTTTCTGTGAGGTAGACAGGAGTGTCTCAATGTACCAATAGACATCAAAAAAACTCCACGTAACTGTAATTAAACAGAGGGGACAGGGCTTGTAGGGAGGGATCACTTATTTCATTATCTTGCTTGCAACAAGCCTTCTCCAATGCAATGAAAACAGCTCTGTGGTATCACGAAGCAGAACATTTAATATTAGAAAAACTGGATGTCAAAACAGCAAAATAAATCAATATAAAAATACAACAAGCCAGGCATTAAAAAGACATATTATAGGTTATATAATAGGTTATTCTTAGTTTCTTGAGAGTGATGAGAGTATTTGGTTTCTTACTAAATCATTCACAGGTGTAAACTGCAGCAATGAACTCATTTGGGATGCGGGTACTCAGAGCCACTTGATTTTCAAATATGTTGCCCCATAATTAAAAGTTGTGTTTTTACATTTGGCACTTTGTAAAGAAAACAATAGATAAAATAGAGCCTCTTTAACACAGCACCCACAAAACAGAGGATATGCTTGATGGTTTCCCCTCGAAAAGGAGAGATTTTCTACATCTCATCCTCCAGTTTACCCTTGTTTTTTTCACTCATCCATCAGGTTCAGCAGGATCAGTGGTTTTTCTCTCACAGACTGTACCTACCTGTCTGGGAGGCTCCCTGGATGCATTTCACATCTGATCTACAGCATCAGCCCCAAAAGCATGACAGGCGAGGGATGCTCCTCGGTTTCCAGAGGATCATAATGGATATTGGTACTGAAATAACTGAGTTGGACAGACAAGCTGGTAATGGGATTAATTCAAATGGCAATTCAGGCCCAGTTTAATCAAATGCTGCATGAATGTGCTATAGATCAAGCATTTAAGTCTGGTGTTAGAGACGCCGTCAAACCAGGGAGACTCCTTTAGCTCACGTGTGCATCCTGCCCAATGTCTGGCCTCAGAGATTGCCCTTCTCCCACTCTCCTCAAGCATAGGCTTCTCCAGGGAAAGTTCACAGCTCATACTAGGGGAGGGTTTGGTTGGATATTAGGAGAACAAACTTCCCCAAAAGGGTTCCACAGGCCTGGCCAGGCTCCCCTTGGCAGTGGTGGAGTTCCCCATGTGTGGAGGGACTGAAAAGCCATGGAGATGGGGAATGAGGGACAGGGGTTAGTGGAGACCTGGCAGCGCTGGGGGAATGGTTGGACCCCATGATCTTAAAGGTGTGTTCCAACCCAAACAATTCCGCGATTCTGTATCATACCACGTTATGGCAGGTAGGGGATATTTGAAATAACAAAATAATGGAAGCTGAATTAAAAAAAAAGAGGACATAAAATAGTCAGACTAATTTTATTTGCATTTCTGTTTTGCTGCGCTTTAAAATTATTCGCTTTGCCTTAATTTGCTCTATTAGTCCTTACACCAATGTGTTCCAAAATACCTGGAACTCTTTCATACTGTTACGTCTTTCCACATCAATCCCGCCCCAAACCAAGATCTCTCATAGCTTAAAGAGCTCCTAAAAATTTGAAGAGCTCTATTAATTTTAAATTGCTCTAAATCACGCCTGCACAAATTATTAAACTATAAAAGGCACATCTGTAGCCTAACAATGACCCAGGTTTCTCTGCCTTCAAACATCAGCTTTCTCTCCTTCTCCTTTATCTCTGAAAGGAAAGAAAAGGAGAGAGAAACAGAGAGAAAAAGAATAGGACGACTCATCACACATTTTACTGCCAGCTTTTCCCTATTGAAAACCTTTTAGGTAAGTCGCAGGCCTAAGTATATTTGATGTCTACCAATTGGTAGCACATAGTCCAGCCCATTAACCCCTTGACCTCAATACATTATGATTTCCTAGCACGAGCGACATCGTCAGAAGATTGACGCATCACCAAACACGCACTGAGGGTTAACAATCCTCCCCAGGACTTGGACAAGACGACTTCTGATCCGAGGCTTCTGTCTCGCAGGCAGTTCTTGCGAAAACGCAAACACAAATGTTTTTAAAGCCTTCGGTGGCTTTAAAAAATCTGACTTTCCCCTCGGCAATGAGGGAAAAAAAAAACGGCATCGCTTCCAGCTGAGCCCCTGTCACATCATCCACGGAACAACAAAGCCAGGGTGCAACACCAGCGCAGCCTTCGCCACGGTGGACCTTTGCCAAGGCAAAGCTTTGCTGCGGTACCACGTGCCTGTCCCCCACTGTGAGGTCTGGCAGAGGCGTCTCTCTGCTTCCCTTTGCTCACATCACTATTTCCACAGAGCAATACCCTCACCCGACCCTGAAAGGTCTGTACAATCTCGTCCTGGCTAGTGATTGCTGGCTATCTCCTACCTCCTCCCGTCTTCTCTTTGATGTTTTTAAATGGATGTTGTTAGAAGGAACTTGTTGAGTGAAAGACAAGAAAACCTCCATTTACTGAAAAGATAGGGCTGACTCAATAGAGCAGTGTACTTTGGCGGGCAGGCTGATTTTTTAGGAAAGATTCTGGGAGTGAAGGCCAACCGTTCCCTCCACTCGCGCAGCATCTCAAGCACTAACAAGCAGATTCGCTGTCAAAGTCATTTGACTTGCGCTGCTGTATCTGAAGTACATTATATTAATCTATCAAAGGGTCGCTGATCCTGTAGTGAGTGCCTATAAATACACACAAATACAAAATAAAACACGCTCTGAATATCCCATGTATCAAGCACTTTCAGATCCATATAGATTTGCTACTTTGCCATGCAGATATAAAACCATCTGAGTGATGGGATGAAGCTACAACCCTTCCCGGATATCACACTTTATCATGTAATTGGTGAGATGCTGATTATTTACAGATAATAAGCTGCTCTTGGGATATTTTCCAAGTAACAGATTCAACAAAAGTTTCTTGACATTGAATTAGGGCTTTCACAGTCTCTATGTACATTCTGCTCTTCAGAGCATCTCTCTGCATCTCTCAGTGTTGGTGTGGAGATGCAGGTTTAGTTTAGATGCAGGTTTAATACCCTAAGATTAGGTGGTACCTTCCCAATTAAGAGGGGAGTCATTGAATAAATTCCAGTTTACTTTTGGATTTGATTGGACCTCATGTTTGTCACATTTAATGCAACCTGGAGCTCAGGTAACCCCACTTGCGTTCACCTCTCTGTGGAGACCAGCAGCAGTTTGTTTACTGATGCAAACAAGGCTTGTACCTTAAAAAGGATATGATTCTTTCTTTTGGTACTTGCTGTAGTACTTTATACCCATTTAAACTATTTCCTTTTTACAGCATCTCAATGTCACTTGCATTATTGAATGCTGAATCCAGCAATCTGTGCATCCATGCAGACTCAGAATGGGCTTTCTGCCCCTGAAGATGTGCTTGGCACTTATTTTTTGTTTCTGAGCACTGTCAGGTGAGATGCTGTCAGTCTTTAACCAGACATGCTCACCTATGGGTCGTTAGATCTTTGTCTGCTCTACTTAGAAAATTCGTATAGCAAAAGCACTGAGGCTTTTGCTTCAAGTCATTACAGCTTCACATCAAGGTAGAGGCAACAGCTTTAATTGCACAATGTAACATCTCACAAACAGTAGCACAAAACTCTGCAACGAATCAATAACAACAAAACTAGAGGGTAATATTGGTTTTCAGTTCAGGAATTACATTTGTCCTGGCTGAGAAGGAGCTGGCACAGCTATGCATACAGCCTGCAACAGTGGAGCTGCGTCCTGTGGGGATTAACAGCCTTCTCCAAGACAAACAAATGCTCCTACCTGTAAATATGATCCAAACAATCTGTCTTTTGGTTTTAATCATAATTATTCGAGATATTTTAAACAAAGTAGCTATAGCTGCCGTAACAAACCACCCACCTCTATCCCATCCTCTGGGAAAGCTTTCTGCTAGCTTAAATATTCTCAGCCAAAGCCTGAGAGAAGTGAAAGTTTCCTGTACAAGCCATGGGTTCAATAAAATGTTTGCTGGATGCTAAACATGTGGTTTTATTGGGTTTTGTTAAGCAGT
The DNA here is from genome assembly GCA_028565055.1 of Phoeniculus purpureus. Lineage (NCBI taxonomy): Eukaryota > Metazoa > Chordata > Aves > Bucerotiformes > Phoeniculidae > Phoeniculus > Phoeniculus purpureus. The sequence goes on along the minus strand of JAOXOE010043115.1, from coordinate 9,487 downwards.
TTCCTAATAAAGGGCAATGCATGTTCAGCCTTCATAGTAACTCAGATGTGACACAAATAATACAGCAAATAATTACAGCGACCTTTCGCTCACCTCGAATTTAAAAAAAGGTTAAGCTGCCCTTTAGAAAAGTAAATATTTTCTGTAGTCAAATAAGTGCAGACACCTTTAAAAACAAGGATGTATTGCCAAACTAAACTGAATTGAAAACAGCTACAATAGAATAATTTCAAAACATAAAGGATGCAGAGCTGCTCAGCAGAAGCAGCAGCCAGACATGCTGACATCGTGGCCAGTCCCCTACCTTACAAAACTCCCAGGCTGATCTCCATATGTTTTCTACAAACTGTTGCTTGAAATTTCTGTCTGCTCACAGTAGATAGGAGAGAGAAATATTAAAAATAAGAAAGTGCATAATCTCCTTGCCCCCTTAAGTCTGGTAAACAGTTTAGATTCGATTTCATACAACAGAACGAATCCATGGACCTTTAAGTAATTAAGAAACAGACACTGAGGCTTAAAAAATAAACTTAAGTGAAAATCTCACATAGTGGCCAGGAAATGGCTCATAGGTTTTATTTAGTTCTCATAGCCCAAGGTTTAGCTGTGAGCTAGATAAGAGCCAGGTGTGTTTTACACATCTAATTTGTTTAGTCTGAGGCTAATTCAAACAGCACTTTTTAACTACAAGTCTGCAACTGACTTGGACAACCTAAACTCTGGATGAATGGGTGCCATGTGTATTTGGGGGCCCTAAATGAGAAGGATCACCTTTGGGGAAGGAACCTCTCACTTATTTCTGATTTGTTTGGTTTCTAGGAAGGTGGTCAGGCATCGCTCCGTTAGCCGTGTTAAGGTGAATGGCAAAAAGCTGTCCAACACAGCCCCCCCATGTACCAAAGGCAAAAGGAAAATCCACGTTGAAGGCCACCTCTGAGGATCTGGGAGAAAATAACATCTTTTTTGCTGACTTGTCCACTGAATGGATAAGAAATGCCCAAAATCTGATTTTCTATTTTGACATGAGCAAGCCATGAATCCCCTCTGGATGGGCTAGGGGAAGGCAGCTGAGTGTGCAGAGGGAGCTGGGAGCTGTGGGAACTCTGTCAGGAGGATGTTCTGTCACCTCCAGGGTCTCATGGGGATGATGGTCTATGGTTACAAATCTGCAGCCAGAAATTACACTGGCAGGCAGAGGTAGAGGCTATGTACAGTACAGACTTGAAAATCTTTGATTCTTAATGATTTGACAGTCTACCACTTCTAACAAGAGAATTGCATAGTAGTTGATCAAGAATCACCTTAAACAAGAAAAAAAATGGGGTAATTTATGGCAATAATATTGTTAACACTGTAATGCTGGCCAAATCACAAGAAAACAGACATAATCTCCATCATTATCATCATGGCATTGACTAATCCAACTGTCAGACTCTCATCAAGACCTCCAATCCTACTGGTGCAAGTAACACTCAACCTTACTTTGCTTTTGACAAGCACTAATCATGCCCTACTCTGTTTGATCTCCTAAGAAAAGATTGTCGATGCATTTACACAGTGTTACTTATTTATGAACAAGTTGTGCCCCTGAAATTTAACATGCTGTGCCTTAAACTATTAGCTGTATATCTGCTTTATGGGATGTTCCTACATAAGCTGGCAGTCTATCAATTTCTTGTACATACATTCCTTTGAAAGCCATATTATAATTAGAGCTTAGGTTAATACTATTCCGTTACCATAAAACAGATATAAAATAATTATAACTCATTTAGTGAAATTAGAAAAAGAGCAATTATTAGACTCCCATTGTGAGGCTTTGCTGTGAGGGACAGATAATCTATCTTCAAGATGTATGTTGAGAACCCTATTTTGAAAGAAATAAAGTAGATAAATTGCCGTTTTGATTTGGTTCAAGAGAAGTTAGACCAATAAACACGAGTTCAACAAGGATGTGTGGAAGGGAAGTTCTACTGCAAGAAGAGAGATTAAAATGTTTATAGGAAGTTTTCCTGACATTACTTCTCAGGATGTTGTGAAGTTGGATTGTTAATATTCGTTGGGCATAAAACACTGTAGTGATGCTGACAGAGACCTGTAAACTGGTGCAATGGAACGTGAGGATGTGCACAGTTTGATCAGGAGGGAGGAGACTCCCTGACGCTAATTGTTCCCTAAAAGAACACTGAGTACAGGATTTCTGGTAGCTGTAATCAACTTCTTATGCATCAGGAAACCTGGTTTTGACATTACACGTTGCTCTTTCTCCAAGTCCCTTGTATGCTGAGATATCCAGTTCTATGGGAGGAAGTTACTTTTTGCTGGGAACACCCCTCCTGAGGTGAAATACAGCTTAGGACTGCACTGAGCTGAGAGTTTGGTCATTTTTTTCCCCCTCTTTGCACTCTTTCTGATGAACCAGCAACTCAAACAATGTCTCTGCCCAATGGACTCTCATCCAGCTCCTGTTTGCACAGACATAAACACACAAATACCTCTATTTCCAAGACTTATAAGGACGGACCCTTCTTTAAATAAGAGGGACATCACTGCCCCTCCTCAGATAGAGGATCAATGGGATTTTCTTTCATAGGTCTTTGGTCATAGAGGTCTGTCTCTTTTTTGGTACGTTTCAGAAATAGAAATTGACATGCTGGACAATCTAAAGAAGTTTGACCTCAGAAGAGCTCCATAAAACCCAAACATTTCTTCATGAGTTTCCATGAGAGGAAAATATGGAGCTTAACGAGAAACGTTCCATGTGATACTCAACACTCAACCCAAGAACAGGAGACCCAAGGGGTTGGACTCAATGATAGGGGGGTCCCTTCCAACCCTTAATAATTTGTGTAAGTCATAGGGAATTCAATAGGTTCATGATAATATCTACAAGTTTTTTGTTCAATACAGCTAAAAGACACAGCACAGAGAGAACACTGATGCTACCCACTAACATTAAAACCCATAAAGAATTAAACACCAATTGGCTTTAAAGTATTTTTGTCCAAAAAAGCAACTTATGCAAAGCAATACGACACTGAGATTCTCACTGGTTTTAGGGTCAGCCCATTTAAGATTCATATTTTTGTCTTCTGGAATCAAACAAGGCAGAAAGAAGTCTCTGCTATCAGGCTGATTTCAAAAACTGGAGGCAAAAACATCAGAAGTCAGATGATATGGCAAAAATTTATCAAGCTGCTGAGCTAGTTCTTTAAAAATAATTTCTCTAGAATGATGTTGAACTTACAAAGAATATAGAGAAACCTATAAATCCCTGGCTAATTGATTTACAGCAAAGCTAGAAATTAATCACAATTAAAATCAAGCTATTCTGTATTAAGATGAAAGAAAAAAGGATCACAGACAAAGGACTTGTATTTTTTAGAAGGCTTGTGTGCTCCCATTAAGACTTCTCTGTGTCCATTGGTTATTGGTTTACATGGAAGCATAATTTCTCGTTAGAGGAACCCTAGGAAATAGAAGTCTGATGAAAGAAATTCATCACTAGCACCATTTAGCAAAAGTGGAAAGGGTTATGTTAGGCTTCCTGTTTAAATAGTGTAAATGTACTGCTGCAGCCGTAGGGATGGGAGAATGACCTGACTTCATCACTAATTTTACTTTCCAAGCGGCTAGTAAATTCTCTTATGCTTCCTGCTAAACAAAACAAGAGACAAGTTCAGAGAGCTGGTACCTCTGACAGTTGTGAAAGACGGGGGAAAAAAAATGAGTGACGTTCTCTGGGGAATAGTTTTCTGTCACTTAAGCAGTTTACATATCTCTCTATTTTTACTGTATTTTTCTTCTTCTGATCACCAGGGATCGTGTGTGAGTTTAGGGTCATTAGGGCTATGTCTAGTGCCAGACAGATTCTGCTACACTCAGATTTTTATGATGACAGCATGAAATTTTTGGAATGCACTGGTGAGTTGTGTGACTGTTGTTAGACTGTCATTAAAAAGGGAAAAATAATAAATATATCCTCCCTTTCTTGTACTGTGGGCAAACCCCTCCAATTTTGTGAAATGTATCAGGATTTCTTAGAAAAGACAAGAAAACAAGTTGAACAATCATTCTCCTAAAATACATTGCAATATATTCCGTCCATTTCCTCCAAAAGAGAGTGAGAAAACAATTAATTTAATGTTTAGAGACAGGGAAAAATAATTGGGAAAATGTCAAATAAAAAAAACCAGAGACTTTAACCTTTTTATTTAATTCTTTCTTTCCTTCTGTCTCCTTACCTTTTCTTTTCAGTGTTTCAATCTGTTCTTCCCCCTCCTTGGGGAGCACTGCTTGAACCTGTGTCTGTGAATTATAAGCTCTCTGCACTGTACATAGCAGTTGTTAAGAATCAACTGATTAACCATTTTATAGAATATTTAGAGGACTCATTCCAATTTTTATAACTCCATGAGGTTTTTAAATATTGTAATGTTTTCAACCAATATGTTTTCTGCCTCCCAGCTGGATCACAATACCTATTGGCTTGGGGGAGGGAATTTATTTTTATATAATTTTGTTATAATACAATTTTTTCCTCCTACTAACAGTATCTTCTGGGAAAGACTAAAACAAGCCTCAGGAAGAAATATTGTGCTCTTCATTCTTCACTCACTCAGGTCAGTGATTCACAAGAATCCAAACATCAGGTATTGCAGTAAAAACTGAACAGCCTAGACAGGGACAAGCTATAGGACTCATGAATTCACTGGGCTCTGCTGAATCAGCAAGACCTATATTCTTCCTTACATTAAATATCCTAGGTATATTTTCATGGAGAATTAAGGGCTCACACAAAATACATCAAACTCAAGAGTCTTCTCTGCATGGCGACTTGTATTATTGTACGTGACTCAAGACACTGGTGACAACAGATATGGTGCAAATTCAACCCTTCCATAATTTTTCACAGAATCACGGAACATTAGAGATTTGAAGGGACCTTGAAAGATCATCTAGTCCAATCCCTCTGCCACAGCAGAATCACCTAGGTCAAGTCGCACAGCAAAATATCCAGGTGATTTTTAAATGTCTCCAGAGAAGGAGACTCCACAACCCACCCTGGACAGCCCCTTCCAGGGCTCTGTCACCCTCACTGTGAAGAAGATCCTTCTCATATTGATGTGGAACCTCCTATGTTCCAGCTCACACCCATTGCCCCTTGTCCTATCACTGGATGCCCCTGAGCAGAGCTGGCTCCATCCTTCTGACACTCATCCTTTCCATATTTATCAACATTAATGAGGTCACCCCTCAGTCTCCTTTTTTCCAAGTTAAAGAGACACAGCCCCCTCAGCCTTTCCTCATGAGGGAGATGGTCCAATCTCTTAATAATCATTGCAGCTCTGCGCTGTACTCTCTCAAGCAGTTCTGTGTCCTTCTTGAACAGAGGGGACCAGAACTGATCACAGATCTCTTTACCTTACCATAACTCAAAAAGTTACAGATAAGAGCTACAAATGAACTCAAACAAAGTGATAAGTAATTTTAACCTTGGCATTTTGTCTTGGGAGAGGTTCTGAGCACCTTAGCCTTTGTTTTCTCATGGCCTGAAAAGGAAAGCTTTTCCTTTAGGAATCTCAGAATGGTTTTTCCCATGCATTACATGGATCTTAAATTCCAAGGGGGGGGGGGTTGGACCGTCAGTAGCAATTTTTAGATCTTTACTCCCTCGGCTGATCCTATGCCAATCATTAAAGCCCTTCATCCCTTCATGTTCCTACCATTGCTTCAGCTGTATGAAAAACTGAACTCTTTACAGAAACGGATGTGTATCGCTACCACCATCACCAATAATGTTATAATATCACCATATTCTCACAAAATAACACTTACTACAATTGAACTATAATGTTTGTAATTATCATTCTATTTAATGCTATTTAATGCAATAACGCTTTAACAAGTGTAACAACAAAAATAATACTTAGGGTCCTGAGAAGGAGCAAACACGCTGCTTTGGCTAATGCAAAATGTACACTGAGCTATTGATTTCACAATAAAATCTAAATACTATCCAGGAGTACCAATTTACCTCACTTGAACTAGCCAGGCAGGACAAATTTAAATTGGTTTATCCTGCTTTCTCTGTGAGCAAAGATAAAGCAAATAAATTCACATTTGCCACAGAGTATGGATGTGGGCATTTACTGCAGAGCCGTTGATGCCCAGTTAACTCGTGCCTAAGTCCTAAATCAGGAAGGCAGTCCTACGTGGCTTAATAGACCCTTTTTAATTAGCACTGGAGCATCTTCATTCCACTATAAACAGAAGAGTGGCTAATTAAGGCATGATCAAACACATGATCAGATCTGGGATTCTGCAAGACACCACTCCCTCTGACTGAATATTGCTTGGAGTTAAGAGCTACCCAGCGAACTTAACTCATGCTCTGATATCCAGAAACAAGAATCACCCGAGGAGCAGCCCGAAACAGATCTGTTATCTTTATCATCGTTAAATGATGACATTTTCCTCCCAATATGATATTTCTCCAAGTGAAGCTTAGAGAATTCCTGCAGGTATCAATACAGAGGGCACCACAGAAGACCGAAAGAGTAGGAAACAATATGGTGCTGCAAATAAAAGGGACAAGGGAACCTAGAAATGCTACTACGGTGTCCTAGTACCAGTGAGTCACACTGAAGCCATGTATGAATCTTACAGAACCCATGCAAAGTTATTTCATTGCAGAATCTCTTGATTTCTTCTGCAATACTCTGCAACTGCTAGCAGTACTCATAGACACTCACTAACTTCAATTTCCCTTTACCAAAACGGGTCACACAATCTATTTATTCTTAAATGTTTCTAGTTTGAGATATTCTAAGGACCTGCTGTATCTTGCAGAGTAAAGCACCCGAACGCTGTTTTCTCATACAGCTATTTCTCTTGTGCAGTTTCCCTTTGGAACAAATCTTGTCTGTGTGCAACATCAGAAATAATTTTTATCACACCATTTTCATTAACGTGTGTCATTCTATTTTTAGCACTGCTATGAATTCAACAATATTTAAAAGGTTTGACTCCTGTATCTGCATATAGGTTTAAAAAAAAGCTAACAAGTCTCTTAACTGCAAGATAAAGGAAGACTTCAAGTTACAGTCCCGTGAGCTTCTGATTTAAAGCATCTCCTGCTCTGTTGCAGACATATTCACAACAGGCTTTGTGGGTTTGAGCCTTCAGCTCCCTTGAGGTATGTAAAAGAAAACATCTCGTAAGGTGTACATCAACTCGACACAGGCCAACTGCTACCAGGAACACATAAAGCTGCCTTGTGCTTGGAAGTGTAGTCGCAATCCAAGTCATCTGCTTGATGGCTCCATTACTGCTTATTTATAAAGTATTTGCCATATATTTACAAAGGAGTTACATGATTATAGGGATCTTGAAACAGGAAACGCTGCCAAATTACGGAGCTATCAAAGTGAAATGAGAATCCAAACTGAGGTCGGGATGTCCATGTCTAAATATAACAACTACTGCTCAGAACTGGATGACACAAGCGCGGGTTTCCAGTCAAAGGCATTGCTTGTCCTGTTACTACCAGATAAATCACTCTTGTGTTTCCCCTCTTCAAAACTAATCTGTTGTGGTTTACATAAAACTGAGCTCAGCATTATGTCTTGCAGTTACTGTATCTCCAATGTCAAACTTATATTAATCAGCTTATTAGACATGGCTTAGAGAGTACTTCAAATTTACTCACTCTTTTCCTTGGCTTTATCTGGAAGACTTTGTCCAATCCATATTATGTCTTACCTTTTAGCTGTTAGCGTCGATAGTATCTCTTTTTATTAGACTCTTGATGCCCACTGATGTTTTATGCATAATGATGCTCAAGTTTAATTGAGCTGTAAGCTTCAGTTTAATTATGAGCCTTCATGATACCTTCAGCACTTTTTCTTCTCTGATTACTGTAACTGGTTCTCACTAACCCCTTTAAAATCCTTAATCTATTAAACCACTTGTAGACAAGTCATTTTTAGGAGAAAGTCTAATTAGACTATTGCAATTATCTTAATGCATCCTCAGTATTCAGGAAAAAAACTGAAAACCAACCTTGGTCAAGTGCACTTTGTGGAGTATTCCAAACATTCAATCCGATGCTTTCTGCACGTATATTGTCCTAGAAATGAATTTATGTGGAGAAGCAGAAGTGGCACCCAAAGAAATAATCTCTTTGGGTAAGTTTCTCTTTATTAAATATCCCACTCATTATCACAGAATCACAGAACATCACGGATTGGAAGGGACCTCGAAAGATCATCTAGTCCAAATCCCCTGCCACAGCAGGACCACCTAGACCAAGCCGCACAGGAATTACGTATTGTAGCAATCATTATAAGCTGTAAGCTGGAACACAGGAGATTTCACATAAATATGAGAAGCAACAACTTCTCGATGAGGGTGACAGAGCCCAGGAAGGGGCTGCCCGGGGGGGTTGTGGCGTCTCCTCTGCAGACGTTTAAAACCTACCCAGACATGTTCCTGTGCAACTTATCTAGATGATCCTGCTCTGGTTGGGGGATTGGACTGGATGATCTTCTGAGGTCCCTTCCAATCCTTAACATTCACTGATTCTGTGTGATTCTGAGATCTATTTTACAATAAGACTTTCAGACTTACTGTGTCACTCTGCCTCTTTCAAGGTATGAAATACCACTGCTTTCAGTTTCAGACACAAAGGAAGAAATAAAAACCTAAAAAGCACGTGGCAGATATGTAGACAGACATAAATTGCATTTTTAAACACATTTAATTTACATGTGTCTAACACAATGTCATGAAAAACCAACTATGAAGTATTTAACAGATCAGCAAGAGCAGAAGTCTGGTGCCTTTTCATAGGGTTGGAATGAAACTGAAACGATCCATATATCAGTAAAAATAACACATTAAGTTAAGTCTGGACTCATAATTAACTGCTTGTGCTAAACCAGATGTATCTCCAAAAAGCTACACATTAGATCCAGTCCATTCTTTCAAGTAAAAGTTATTCCCATAAATTTTACAATTTTATCTCCTATGTTCATGTCCCCTGTCTACTCACTACGAATAATTAGTAAATGGATCAAGCATTTTTCCTCCCAGTTTTGAGCAGGATCCTGGGTGAAATGTTACTCACATTGGGATCCATGGGTGCTTTCTGGGATCAAGTTTCTGCATTTACAGTAAAAACCACCCATAAACAGACAGGGACCACTGGTGGTACAATGGCAGCCATTTACTTACTGCAGGGTTAGCAGATTGAGAGAGGTTCTTCTTCCCCTCTACTCTGCCCTACTGAGACCACACCTGGAGTATTGTGTCCACTTCTGGGCCCCTCTGGGACATGGAGCTGCTGGAGAGAGTCCAGTGCAGAGCAATGAGGATGATGAAGGGGGTGGAGCACCTCCCTTATGAGAAAAGGCTGAGGGAGCTGGGTCTCTTTAGCTTGGAGAAGAAGAGACTGAGGGGTGACCTCATTAATGTCTATAAATAT